>PVKE010020796.1:0-27152 GCA_004027555.1 Craseonycteris thonglongyai
TTTGATGATTATCAATTAGGTAGTATTAAAGAAGTATTGTTAACTTTTATGTGTGATAATATTTAATGTTTTGTTTTGTTTTGTTTATATATATATATATATTTATTTATTTTTATTTTTGACAGAGAGAGAGATACAGAGACAGAGAGAGAACTGAACTGGGGGAGCTCCCAGTTCAGCATATGGGTCCGCACGGGCCAGGGCCGGGATTCAATCCCCGGTCCCCGGTGCTGCAAAGTGAGCGCTTAACCCATTGAGCCATCCCGGCTTCCCATATTTAATGTTTTTAAGGTTTTATTTTTTAGATACAGACAGAAATATTTTGTGGTAAAATGATAAAGAAACATCAGAAATGTTCTTTTAGAAAAGAACAAGAGAGGAAGGAAGGGAAAGAGGGAGGAATAAACTATAGATATGACCAAATGTTGATAATTATTGAAACTGCTCAACCAGCAGTTCTCAAAATGTGTTCCCCCGACCCTTAGCATCATTATTTGAGAACTGATTAGAAACACTAATTCTTGGACCCACCCACCCCACCCCACCCCGAGTCACTGGATAAGAAACCGAGGGCTGGCCCTGCCAATCTATGGTTTAAAGTTTAAACCCTCCAGGTGGTTCTAATGCAGCTAAAGTTTGAGAACACTGTGCTAGACAAAAGGCTTCTGAAAATTTTAAAGGTGTTGAATATATTTTAGCATGTTTGAAAACTGTCATTATAAAAAGTATTTTGTTCTTTTTTTAGAAAACAACTATTTGTGTGATAGTCTGAAGGAGTATACATTTTAACTACCTCCAGTGGTTTATCATCACAAAAATAACCCTAAGAAGTGAGTTATATGGCATATGAATTATCTCTCAATAAAGCTGTTTAAAAGAGAAAGTATGTGTTTTTCTGTGGTTCTCCTTGAAGGTGCTTTTCTAAGACTTGGTTTGGGTTGTTTTTTTTCTCTAAGGCAAAAAGGCTTTCCTTTCATTCTCTCCTTTAACAAGCATCTACTGAACCCAACTCTGTGCCAGGTGCTCTGCTGGCAGACAGGAAGATAAAGTGCAATTCCCTCCCTCAATAGTTTCTTAGCTCACACGTACACACACACACACACACACACTCTCTCTCTCTCTCTCTCTCTCTCTCACACACACACACACACACACACACACACACAGAAGTTCTTTAGCATAATGGGGAAGACAGACAAAGGGATCACAATGTAGGAAGTGAGGGTAAACTGGGGTCAGTAAATGCAGTTTGGCACCCAGACTGATAATGACTAGAGGCCCTACTGGAATGGGGGACACTTATACTGAATTGTAAAGACTAAAGTTAAATGAGATGGGGAGCAAGTCCCAGAGAAATACAAGAACACAGCTCACAAAGTCACCAGTAAATAGCTTGCAAGCGGCCAGGGCCAGATAAGGGGTTCATGGTGGCAATGAACAGAGACAAGATCCTAACAGGACCTGCCTGCCAGACTTCTCACCACTGCTCTCTCTATCAGGTATTTCTGTTAATGCACACAATTAAAGTTTAGTGAAGTCTCTACCAACTGGAAAAATAATCCTAAGAAGAGCCAGACAATGAAACTGTAAAAGTCTAGAGCAAACAAATAAAAGGAATAATTTTGTCTAAAACCATTGCTCACATTTATCTAAAATTACACTGCTAAAGCAAATGCTCAAAGACTCCTTTGTGCAGAATTGTAAGCTAAATATAACTACCCAATCATTTGTGAATCAACTGAAATGAGCTATCTTGGAGAAGTATAGAAACGTCACTATTCTCTATCCACAGATTCCTTCTTAGATATGGAGCTTTGAAGCAGATAATTTATAGTGCTTGAAGAATTTTTAATGGCAGTGTTCTAAACCACATTATTTTTTTAAGTCAAAATATCAAGAATGTTGTACCTTTTAGGGAAGCCGTGATGGCTCAGTGAGTTAAGCACTTGCTTTGCAGCCAAAGGGACTGAGAATCAAATCCCGGTCCTAGCTCGTGCAGACCCATATACTGAACTGGGGTGTGCTTTCCATGCAGGAGGCCATGCCGGTTTGGCCCCTGGCTCTAAAGGGCGTGCCTACCATGTGGGAGGCCCACGGCCCAGTTCCTGCCCTGTGCTGCCACTGCCCACCTGTGTGGAACAAAACCAAGTCAAAAACTGATGACATACAACTATGGAGACTGCCCTGGGCCCTCCCCCTTCTCTCTGTCTCTCTCTGTCTCTGTCAATAACAATAAAATAAATCTTTTTTCTTTTTTAAATGTTGTACCTTTTAAATGCAACTATCTTCTGTTCCAGTTGATATCCATGCCACAAATATTAACGTTAAAGAAAGTGTAATATAATGAATAGATTTTTGTCAGCTGGTCTGACAGCATTAAACCAACCAAAGAATTTCATAAATTACAAGAACAAGATTTTTCCATAGAAATATAATAGAAATTTATTACCAAAATAAACATATCTTCCTGTTATTTGAGAAGTATATGCTAAAAAAATAGGTTCAATAAAAGTCTCTTAATTGAGACATTGATAAAGCAAGAATTTGGTTATTTATACATTAGCATTGTATGTAAAATAAGAATTTGCTGACACTTAATATAAACAAGGTTTCTAGAGTAATGCTCTTTAAACTCACAGATCATTTTTCTCTGTGTTAAACTTAAAGCTTTCCTATTATTATAAAATATTGGCAAACATCATAGTATACTGAAAAGATCACAGGCCTTGAAGCCAGATTATCTAGACCTGAATTCTGATATTACCATTTACTAGCTAAGTCATATGGATCTTACCACCATCTTCACAAAGGTTTTGTGAGAGTTAACAAACATGGTCTATACAGCAGGCACACAGGCTACCTGGCATAAGATGAGAACAATTTATAGATATTTTATAGATATTATTAATATTAGTTTTATTCCTTTACAGTCTTCTATACAATCAAAACATCATGGCTTAACACAATAATTTAGTATTTCTCACATTTCTATAGGTGATCTGAGTAGTTCTTCTGCTTCAAGTAGTATCATCAAGGCACTGAGATTGCTAGAAAATCCCAAATGACTTCACTCATTCAGCTGGCATTTGATGCTTTTCAGCTGGTAGTTCAGGCATCTTAGAGCATGGTGGCTGGGTTCAAAGAGGAATCATTTCAGCAGCAATAGGAAGTGGAAGCTGCTAAAAGACCTAGAATGTCAGTTTGTCCACATTCTATTGGTCAAAGCCAGTCTGGACTCAAGAAAAGAGAAATAAGCTTCATCTCTGAATGTGGAGAGCGGCACATATACAAGTAGAGAAAATATCTGGAGGGACAATCTTTGGAGACTAGCCTACTACAATCCACCCTCTGGCCACAAAAATTCACATCCTTCCACATGCAAAATATACCAACTCCTCAAAATCCTTAACAGTAACATATTCTTATGGCATCAGGTCAAAGTCCAGGATCTCTTCAGCTAAGTAAGGTCCAGCAGCAGCTGAAGCTCTTCAGGGGTCATCTCTCAGGTGCAGCACTACAGTGAAGACCCGTGAACTAAAAAGACAAATTACCTGCCCCGCATGCATCCAACTGCAATGGTGAAATAAGAACAGGATTACCACAACAGACACTCCATTACAAAAGGGTCAGGGGATGGGAGGCATATAGCAGTCACCAGACCATAGTAAGTCTGAAATTAAGTCAAGCACATATGATCACTCTTCCCCAACTCTGAGATCAGCTTGATTAAGGCCGATTTCTGCTTGCTGAGCATAGTTCTCTCAGATTCTCTAGGCCCTTGGTTCTGCCCTCTGAGTCATTTCTTTATTTTCCATAAGACATGGACTATATTTGCAACTGAGTAGCTTTCTCTACTTGCTTCTTGCCCAGAAAACTGGGGGATCTCAGAAGCTTCAGTCATTTTTAAAGTCTCTCTGTCCCTTCAGGCCACACTTGTATAATTCCTTTTTAAAAAACTCTGGGGAAGCTGGGATAGCTCAGTGGGTTAAGCGCTCACTTTGCAGCCCCGGAGACCAAGGATTGAATCCCAGCCCCAGCCCATGTGGACCCATATGCTGAACTGGGGAGTGCCCCCAGTTCAGTTCTCACCGGGGTGAAGACCCTGGCCCAGTTCCTGCCCTGTGCAACCCTGCGCCTGTCTGTGGAATCAAACTATGTGGAAAAACCAATGATGTGCAACTATGGAGACTGTTCTGGGCCCTCCCACTTTTCTCTGTCTGTCTCTGTATCTCTCTCTCTCTTTCTGTCAAAAACAATCAAAAATAAATCTTAAAAAAAAAACAACAACCTCTGTGGGCCTCTAGTATATAACAAATTACACTCTCCATTTGATAAAGAACCACACCCATAAATCTCATTGAGACAGACTGCCTGTCTCTTGGATTTAGAATCAGATGCCGCAGGACAATGACAGTTTGAAGTCAAGGAAGAAAAATTCAAGATGTATGCACTTAAAATTCTTAGAAGCCCTATTGTTTAGCTGGCAACAGGTTGGATTTGATCTTTGCTAACAAAGTTTTGGCTTGAATTCTATATTCACATTTTATCATGGGCAGCTAAAAGAAATCAATTGGTACTTGTAACATTCTGCCTGCAGATTTCCTTAGCTATATTTACAAGGTCAGTAGGTATGTTTCCTATCTTGCATATTACCACAGTCAACAGGGTTGACAAGGTTTTCACCACAACATAAACAGGGATTGTCTTTTCTCCACTATTCAATGACATTTTTATCACTGTCCTTCCACCTTCATTTACTGTCTCCTCAAGACCCTTCTAGCCTCTGCCTTCTAGCCTCTGCCCTCCAGCTGGTCCCAAAGTCAATGCCACATGTGTTTAGGTTTTTGTTACACTAGCATCATACTTCCAGATTCCAATTTCTGTCTGGATTGTCTATTATATAAAAAAAAATCCCAAAACTCAGTGACTTAAAATGATTGCAGGGAAGCTGGGATGGCTCAGTGGGTGCTTAGGGGGTGCTCAGCCTTGCACCCCTGGGGTCTGAGAATTGAGTCCCAACCCTAGCCTGTGTGGACCCATATGCTAAACTGGGCTGTGGCCCCCAGTTCAGTTCTTGCTGGGGCGAGCTTCCCATGTGGAAGGCCTCCGGTTGGGCCCCCAGCTTCGGGGCCGTGCCTCCCGTAGGGGAGGCTCCAGCCCAATTCCTGCACTGCGCAGCCCCTTACCCACCTGTGTGGAATGAAACTACATTGAAAACTGATGATGTGCAACTGCAGAGAGTGCTCTGGGCCCTCCCTCTTCTCTCTGTCTCTGTCAAAAACAATAAAATAAATCTTTGAAAACAATGATTGCGGTCTTAGCGATTGGGTCTAGAACATACAAATGCTTCTTTACTCACGTGCCTGGTGCCTCAGTGCTCCTCCTTGTGGCCTCTGTCTCCACGTGGTAGCTCGTCCTCCAGACTCACTCCATGTGGCCTCTCTCCAGCAGCATAGTCTGCACTTCTTACATGGTGGTTCAGGGTTCCAAGATGCAAGAGGTAAAGTGCCATCCTCTTAAGGCCTAAATGTGGAAATCCCAGAAAGCCACTTCTTTTGTGTTCTATTGGGCAAAGCAAGCCACAAAACCAGCTCAGATTGAAAGGGAGGGACAATAAACTCCATGTTATGGACTAAATGTTTGTGTCCCCATCCCTACCCCCAAAGTCGTAAGTTGAAACCTAATGCCAACATGATGGTATTAGGAGGTGGGGGCTTTGAGAGGTGATAGGCCATGAGGATGGACCTCTCATGAATGATTTTTATGCCTTTATAAAAAAGGCCAGAAGACTAGCCCACTCTCCTTCTGCTGTGTGAGGATACCACAAGCCATTGGCCATCTACAACCTTGGAGAGGACTGTCACCAGAACTCCAACATGCCAGCACCCTGACCTCAGACTTCCCACCTCCAAAATTATGAGGGAAAAAATTTCTGTTGTTTAAGCCACCCAGTTTATGCAGTTTTGTTATAGCAGCCCAAGCTGACTAAGACACTTCATGTCTAAAAACAAAGAACAAAATGTACATTGTGGAAGGAGAGGAATTGTTGGGGGCTGATTTTAGACCTCAATTTAACCACAACAGTGAAGTCTAGAGCTGCCTTATTTGGGGTTAATTGCAGGAAGTCTGGGTTCTGACTCTTCTTATGTGTTGGTGCACTTCAGTATGAAAGAAGATGGCTGACTAGATCTAGCATAACCTCAAACCTATTGCAGATCATCAAAAAATGTTAGACCACACGTTAGAAGATTCCAAAGTTTCCTCTCCCTTTTTTCTTTCCTTCTGTCCTTCCATCTTTTGCTTTTGCTTTTAAAAAGCCATGAAAACATTTAATTGGTCTTGGTAAAGAAGAAAACTTTGCTTCTAGGCCAAGTTAATATCTCCTTTGACCCAAACACCTACTTTGCTTGAATTATAAAATATCTCAACTAATTATCATTAATTGGTTCTTCCAATGCAGTATAAGAGAGTTTGTCAAGTAGTACAATACTTATTACCAATCGATTCCACTCCTGGATGTTTGACTTATGGGCTGTGGACCCAGTTTCACCATTAAGGGTTTGATCTGTATAGTGAGACTTTTCAAATAATGGGCATAATTAAGAAATGTTTGGGGATGCCAGGATGGTTCAGTGGGCAAGTTGAGCACTTGCTTTGCAGTCCTGGTGTCCAAGGATGGAATCCTTACCCTGGCCTGTGCAGACCCATATGCTGAACTGGGGTATGGCCCAGCTCAGTTCTTGCTGGGACCTATACGCTAGGTCCCCAGGCTGGTCCCTGCCCTGTGCAGCACTGCACCCACCTGTGGAATGAAACTATATCAAAACTATTGACATACAACTATGAAGACTGCTCTGGGCCCTCCACCTTCTTTCTTGCTCTCTCTCTGTCAAAAAAGCAACAAAAATAAATATTTAAAAAAAGAAAAAGAAATGTTTAATATATGTAAGAATCTTAAATTTATACAAAAAGAAAGTGAACTGAATAAAAGATAAGTTTGATTTCATTTTTTTAAAATCTTAAGCCAGATCTTAGCATGATAGACAAGCATAACAAGGCAAAATAAACTAGCCATGGGGGCATTAAATTGGAATAAAGGCCTTATTTCTATATAGCATGTCCAATGTATCTGATAGACCTTACTTAAATCTCTAATAGCTTTATTCACTTTATTTATTTTTTAAAGATTTATTTATTTATTTATTTGAGAGAATGTGAAAGAGAAAAAGAGAGAGAGAAAGAAAGGAGGTTCCAGAGCAATTGCCATAGTTGTATATCATTAGTTCTGACATGGTTTCATTCCACACAGGTGGATGTGGGGCCACGAGGGGTGGAAACCGAACGGGGAGCCTCCAACATGGGTGGCAAGAACCTTCCCCACCATCTCGGTGGTTACAGTTGCACCACAGTCCAGCATATGAATTTGCATGGGCCAGCACCAGGATTCGATCACTGGACCTAGTGGTTGCAAGGCAAGCACTCAACCTGCTGAGCTATCCCGGCATCCCCGCTTTATTTTTTTTATTGAGATATAGATCACATACCATAAAATTCACTTTCTTAAGATGTACAATTCAGAATATTTAGTATATTCACAGTGCGCAAATTACCACTGCAATTCTAGAACATTTTCAGCATCCCAAGAAGAAACCCTATACCCATTAGCAGTCATTCTCCACCCCCTTGTCCTCCCAACTGCTGGAAATCACTAGTATTCCTTCTGTCTCTATGGATCTACCTATTCTGGACACTTAAAAGAAAGAATCATACAACATCTGACTTCTTGTGTCTGGCTTCTTTCACTTAGCATAATGTTTTCAAGGTTTAGCCAAGCTGTAGCATGTGTCAGTACTTCGTTTCTTTTAATTGCCAAGTGATATTCAGTTACATGGATAACACCTTTTCTTTATTAATTCATCAGCTAATAGACATTTGGGTTGTTTTCACTCCTTGGCTATTTGTGAATAATGCTATGAACATTCACGTACAGCAATTTCACTTTAAACCAGAGTCCTATAGAATATCCTAAATAAACAAGGTTAATGCTTTTTTTATTTTTTTAGTTTGTATTATAATATTATGGACAGATTTATTTATTTATTTATTTTTGGGGAAAAAAAGCTGTCTAAAAGAAAATGATTTCTGGAGGGAAAAATTAGGGCAATAATGAATAGTTACATAAAGTGTAGAGTGTGAAGTTAGAAATTACAGGTCCACTTTACTAATCAAACTCATAACCCCAGGAGGATGACAAGAACATAAAAGAGAATTCAAGCTGCTTTTCAAGGGCAGGGGGGGAATTTATATAACAAAACTTAAATAGAAGTTCTCTGGTTTTAAGATTTACAGGAAGTATAACCAAATAAAATGCCTTATTATGAACATTTAGGCAAAGAATTCTTTCTAGCTAGTTACTTAACATTGCAAGAGGCAGAGTGCTTACCTCTCTTGTCCTGTTTCTTGTTTTGAGGAGTTTTTTGCTTTTTTTTTTCTTCACATAATTAATGGTCCCCAGATGTACTTGCTTTTTAGAGCTCTATCTGTTTACTTTCATCTTCTTTAGGGAACAGAGGTTTCCAATATTTCCCCAAGCCCAAAGTTTAGAAAAAGACCAAATAATGTAGTAGAGACATCTTGATATCATTTTTAGGAAATTTTCCTCTTAGCTCTAGAAGCCCTTTTCTGTGTAACCTTAGCACATTATCTTCACGTCTAATACTGTCCTTAGGGCCTGGTCACTACCTCAAACCACTCTTCCTCCAAAATCTGTAATTAGGAACCTCATTGTTGTCACCACTGTTTTCTATGCCCCTGCGCTTCTTGTGTTCTCCCTCTCTTCAGCCTTGTCTCTACCTCAAGTGTCTTAGTTCACCAGACTTCTAGTCCTCTCCTGGTTGCTTTTTGTTTCCTTTGCCTGGGTCCCACAATGTCAGCCATCTCTCACCAGCTTCCTTGATTCCCTCAACCTGGGTCTTTGGCCTCATCGACTCTGTCAGCTGATCAAACATAAATCAACCTAGTTCAATTTCTCGGTTCCAAGTCTACGACTCCTCAGCCCTCTCTAGACTCTTATGAGATCCTTACCTTGCTGGGATTTCAATGTGGCTCACGGTGTTTTGTTTCCTTCCTACTCACAGTGGCTACTCCAAACCTTTACTGTTCTCTTCAAGTCGCAGACTTTATCCACCATTCTCTCTGCAGAAGCAAATACAAAAACAAAACCAGGCATCAGGCAGAGAGGGACCCCTTTAATTCCCCTCCATCTGTAAACTTACCTGAATCTTTCTTAATCCTCACATCTTTCATCTTTTCTTCATTGATCTCCTTTTTTGTGCCTTTTACACACCTTTGGTTCCCTTCAAAACCTTATTTTGTTGACTGCCTCATTTATAGCTTTTGGTTCTTTCACACCATTTCCTCCCTTGCAGTCTTTATACCCTATAAAGTTTGTCCCATCTCTCTGGGTTCACCCTTAACTGTCTGATTCATTTCCCTGCCTTCAAACACTTTCTTTCTCTACAATCCAATCCCCAATGCAGTCAGAGCATTCAAAAACATAGATTTGGCTGTGCCATCTCCATTATTTAAAATTTTGCATGTCTTCTAATAGTCTCCATGTTAAAATCCAAACTTCCGAGCTTTGCAGACAAGACCCTTAACTCTATGAGCCCCATGTACCTCTCCAACCCCATCTCTCCCCACTCCTTGGGAACACATTACACGTTTACTACAGCAAACACTCATGTCTTCATGCCCCTGCCTAAAATGCTCTCTATTGTGCAATGACTTGTGTTTGCTCCCTCAAATTCATATGCTGACCTTCCAATACCTCAGAATTGACTGTATTTGGAGAGAAGCATTTAAAGAGGTGGTTAAGGTAAAATGAGATCACTGGTGTCCATGTAAGAAGAGGAGATCAGGACACAGACATAGAGGGAGGATCACATGAAGACATAAAAAGATGGCCTCTTAACAAGCCAAGGAGAAAGGCCCTCAGGAGAAACCAACCTTGCTGACACCTTGACCCTGAACTCTTAGCCTCCAGAACTATGAGGAAATAAATTTCTGTCGTTTAAGCCACTCAGTCTATGGTACTTTGTTATCACAATCAAAGCAAATTGATACATTTTCCCTGTACTCCTCCAGAATCTCCCTCTAAATACCTACTATTTAGGTCCCCTATTGCCTCCTTCAAACTTTATGACTCCCATCTCCTCTCTAAGACCCTGTTCCTACTAGCACACGGCCTCTCCTACCTTGAGCTCCGTTCTTCCAGGGGGCCCTGAACTGGATGCAGGCTCCATTACATTATCACCATCATCACTCATCAAGGTTCTGTATGCCTCAGTTGCTTCTTTAACCCAGAAGCAGTGAAAGTAGCATCCACATTACTACGTGATCAGACTGGCTACACTGTCTCTGAACACCAAATACCAGGAGCATACAAGGGCTGTCTGGAAAAAAATCCAGCCATTGTCAATGTATTGAGAATAGTTACATGGCTGGATACTTTCTAGACATCCCTGGTATAATTATTTTCCAGATAGAGACACCAGTAGCCTTAGACATCATCACAATTTCACATTCATATGAAATGTTCTCTGTATGTTCTAGTTAGGCTAACAATATGTACCATTTGAAAAGGAACAGAAAACAATGGTACTGTCCCATTTCAAATGGTGTTTTTGGTCAGCCTACTGATACCTTGAATTTAGCCGAGTGAGACTAGACTGACCAGATGTACCATTTGAAACTGGACAGTACCTTTGTTTTCTGTTCCATTTAAAACAGTACCTCTGGTCAGCCTAATTTTAGTAGACCAACAACCTGATGTGATCTGAAAATATATCATGTTATACACATGTTAATTAAAGAAGTTTCTGTTTATCTTAAAGTTTAATGTTTTTAAATAAATAATAACATTTATTTGTTTTTATTTTTCATGACATTTTAATAATTTGTGACATTGAGCTTTTCGGATCTTAGATGCCTCCTAGGCATTTTTAAGCATTGCAGTAAAGAACATGAGGAATTTTACATAGGAAAAAGATCTTTGTAGAGTGTTGCTTTTTAAAGACACCTCAAAATAAAGAGTAGTCCTTTAAGGTAGGAAATAGGTTACAACCTTTGCCAGACCAGCTGGAGTTCTTACAAGACTGCAGAAGGCGCTGTCTTTTAAAGATAGCACTTTCAGCAGTAACGATGAGGACAGAATCTGGCTGCATGCTATCCGAGGTCAGAGGAGTAGAGAGAAAGAAGCGATGACATGGGTCTGAAGCCTCACTCATTAGAGCCGGAAAGAGCATCTTAGGCAGGCAGCCAACAAAAGAGATGACAGGAAGGTCACCTCTATCGTGATGAAGGTATTGGGAGAATGCTGTGCTCGCCACGCAGTTGGAGGTGGGAGTCATCTCACTAAGGCCTCACTTCAAGCCCTTTTCAGGGTGAGTGTGTGGTCATCCAGCTTTCTCTTGGCTCAATTCTAACTTGTTAAAGAAAATGAGACTTTGGTACACACTTCAGCTGCAGAACATAAGGGCAGAAATTGTATTTTGTAGGTGAAAGTTAACACCTTCAAAAATAGTCTGAAACAAAAAACAAATAAAAAAAAAAGACAGCCCAGGGAACTAAGGAGGAAGAGTTGCCACAGCTAATAATGCATGGAAGACTCCAGTCCCATTTTCATTGCTGTCAAGTGCTCTGTAGCAATAAGGAAAGGCAGTCCCATTTTTTGGCCCATAATTTCTTCACTTAATTGTTTAAGTCACTATCCTCAACTTCTAGCAAAAAACACAGTCTTGATCTAATCTGGTCCAGTTTGCACTAGCTCTGTTTCCTTGTCTATTTCTAACTTTATCTTCTCCATCTTCCACCCTATGTTAAATGCAGCATTGGATGAATATAGAGAAGGACCATTACTTGAGCAATAGCAGAAGTCTTGGACCAAGAAATATGACATCCTTCCTTAATGCTCCCGTGCTTTCTCACAGTAATGGAAATGAGATTGTAGGACAGTGCTCCTTCTTCCTTTGAGGTTATCAGTGTTAGATTTCTTCTCTCTTTCTCATCCTCTCTGGCTCTCACTCACCATCAAGATGCCTTAGCTCGGAGATGCCAGGATAGCTGAGCAGGTTGAGCACTTGCCTTGCAACTGCAAGGTTCAGGGATCATGCAAACTCATATGCTGAACTGTAGCACAAGTGATAACCCCCAGGATGGCTGTGGAGGTTCTGGTCTCCCATGCAAGAGGCTCCAGTTCAGTTCCCACCTTGCATGGCCCCACATCCACCTGTGTGGAATGAAACCATGTCACAACTAATGATGTACAACTATGGAGACTGCTCTGGGCTCGCTCACTCTCTTTCTTTCTCTCTCTCTCTCTCTCATCTTCTCTCAAACAATAAAAACATAAATCTTAAAAAAAAATACCTTATTTCAAGTGCTATGAAGTACTACTTGAACCTCTAATTGCCAGAGGCATAGTAGCTAATTTGTAGGTGTGAGGACAAAGGAGGCTATGTAGGGCAAAGGATTCAACTGGTACTACCCACCAACCACTCATATGATCTTCTGTTCTGCATATTTTCATCTCCTGTTGGTCATTTTATGTGGTGTCTGTGGAAAAGACCCTGGACTCCAAACCTTGGCTTAAAGTTTAAGTTTACTATGGTCCACTCTTTCGTTGTACCATTCCCCTAACTGCTGCCCTTGCTGTGGGTCCCTGGCGGTTATAGGAAGAGCTGTCTCACATCTGCCCTACTCGTTTCCTTATTGTGATCTTCCAATGAGGTGGCGAACATGCACGTTTGCTGTGAATTCCAAATCATTATGCAAATATTAATAGTAATTTTATTGTTATTGTTCTAACATTTCAGATACACTGGGAAAAGTGCCTGCAGTTCATTTGTTTCTTCACTCATTCATTTATTCATTCAACACATTGTTGACCTTGGAGATACAGAGGTAAGTAACTAACTAAATAAAATAGCTACCATTTCTTCTCTTTTGCTTTGTTCAAAAGAAACCTGTGTAAGCTCTTTACATAATTTATCTCAATCTCACAAAAACTCTGTGAGGTAGTTATTATTATTCCTATTTGCGTAGGAGGAACTTGTGGCTCCTGTATAGGCCCAAGATTTCAGAACTTCTAAGTGGTAGAAGTGGTTCTCAGTCCAGGCCTTTTAAAAATATTTATTTTATTTTTACTGTAGTAAAATATACATAACATAGAATTTATCACAATAGTTCTCATTTAGAAAAAAATGGTGCAGCTCACTGCCACATTCATAAACATGCTCTCTGAGGCTGAAGCAAACCTGAATGGTTTTCAATGTGAAAATAAAATATAAAAACATTTCTTAAGAGTTATTTTTAAACTGAACTTGTCTCTAACAGAAATGTATATGATGATTAATATTTAATAATTTTTTTATATGAGAAATTTCAAAGCATGGAATTTGGGGAGTAAGGTGAAGACTGTAATCCACGAATTATCTCAGGATAAACATTGCAGCTACAAACACTGCTGGTGAGTATTGTAGGGGCAAATAGGATATGAGTTAACTTTTTTTAATCTATTAATTTTGTTTAGTTTCTTTAGAACTTGGTATGCTTTTAAAAATTTGAATATTCATGTCTTCAAGTCTGGAATATTCTCAGTCATCTTCCCTGTGAATATTGATTGACTCTTGATCTCTCCTTCTGGAAGCACTACTGGATTACGTTGGGCCTCTCATTCTATCTTGCATTTTAGTTGGTTGATTCTTGTTTGTTTACACTGCATTCTAGGTAAGTTCTGCAGATCTATATTTAGGTTCACTACCTCTGCCGTGCTGAATCTTTTGTTTAACCTACCCCGTGACCCTTAAGTGAAGTTGCCTTTGTTTTTTTAATTTAGGAGTTCTAGTTGGTTGTTGTTTTTTTTTAAGATTTATTTTATTGTTTTTGACAGAGAGAGACAGAGACAGAGAGAGACAGAGAGAAGGAGGAGGGCCCAGAGCAGTCTCCATAGTTGTACATCATCTGTTTTTCAATATGGTTTTGTTCCAGAAGGTAGGAACTGGGCTGGGGGCCTCCCACAAGGGAGGTATGTCCCCTTGAGCCAGGGGCCTACCCTGGGGGCGAGAGCCAAACTGGGGGCCTTCCGCATGGGAAGCACACCCCAGTTCAGCATATGGGTCTGCTAGGGCCAGGGCTGGGATTTGATACTTGGTCCCCGAGGCTGCAAAGTGAGCGCTTAACCCGCTGAGCCATCCTGGCTTCCCCTTTGTTGGTTATTTATCAAATTTGTCCATTTCTTTTCTCATAATGCTTTATTCCTTCATTATGGTTTCAAATTTTTAATTCTTTTAAATCACTTTACCTCCTTATTCTAGTACACTTTGGGTGAACCATTTTTAAGTGTCCAATTCTGTGGCATTAAATATATTCACATTGGTGGGCTACCATCACCACCATCCATCTCTAGGACTTTTTCATCATCCCAAGCTGAAATCTATGCCCATGTGGCACTAATTCCTCCTTTCCCCTTTCTTCCTGCCCCTGACAACCACTAGTCTACCTTTGGTCTCTATGATTTTGACTATTCTTGGTACCCATGTAAGCACAATCAAATAATACGTGTCCTTTTGTGCCTGGCTTACTTAACATGTTTTTAAATTTTATCTATGTTGTATCATGTAGCAGAATTTCATTCTTTTTAAGGCTGAATAATATGCCATTGTATGTATACTGTATTTTGTTTATCCATTCATTGCTTGATAGTCAGGTTTCTTAAATTATAAACTTCTTTACTAAACCAAGCCCAACTGTTACTCTAATAAAAATTACACTGTTAGAATATACTAAAAGCTAAACAGTTGCACTTAGAATTTTACTCTGGGTGATTCTAGGAATCAATTTCCCTAGCCTTATATTTAATAGGATTTCCTGCCTAATATAATAGTACCAACTCAGATTATAAAGGATGATAGAAATAATTATCTGGATGGATTATACCATTCTAAAATTATAATGTATTTTTGAGTATTACTTATTTCAATGTTAAAAATATATTTTTAGCAAAAATGACAACTGGTTCTAATCACCAATTCTAACCCAATACAGCAAGCTTGTCTAAACCTTTAACCACGGGCCGCATGCAGCCCAAGACGGCTTTGAAGGCAGTCCAACACAAAATCATAAACTTTCTTAAAACATCGTGAGATTTTTCTGTGACTTTTTTTTTTTAGCTCATCAGCTATCATTAGTATAATTTATGTGTGGCCCAAGACAATTCTTCTTCTTCCAGTGTGGCCCAGGGAAGCCAAAAGTTTGACATCCCTGCAATACAGAAAGGAAATTTTTTAAGTTCAAAGGAAGACAATCTAATGGTAGCATCTGAATTTAGCCTGGTGTGAACTGACCAAGAGAGAGAATTGCCTTCACCAAGTTTTGCTCTCTTGTGTTTCTCTATCCAGAGAAAATCCTAACCCAGATGGCATTCCAATTATAATTTGGAAGATTTCTGACATTTCTGAAAAATTAAACATTGGTTTTTCAGAAATACATCTTAATCTTTTTTAAACAGCTATATTGAGATATGATGACCACAGTAAACTACATATATTTAAAGTGCACAATTTGACAAGTTTTGACATAAGTATATACTCATTCATTGTTTTGTATGTGGATACCTAGACATTCCAGAACCATTTAATGGAAAAATTATCCTTTTTACATTGAATTGCCTTTATACCTTTGTCCAAAAAATCAGTTGTTCATATACATGTGGACCTATTTCTGGATTTTCTATAGAAATAGATCTATTTCATTTATCTATTTGTCTATCTTTGTGCCAATACACCTCACTATCTTGATTACTGAAGTTGTAGAAATTCTTGAAATTAAAGTCCTCCAACTTTGTCCCCCCCTTTTTTTTTTTGCTGTAGCTGTTGTACGTCCTTTGCTTTTCCATATTAATTTTAGAATCAGTTTGTCAATTTCTATAAAGCAGCCTGCTGAGTTTTAAAATGATTTCTTTTTTATTTTTTTGAGAAAAGGAGAGAAAGGGAAAGAGAAGTGGGTGGGCCCAGAGTAGTCTCCATAGTTGTACATCATTAGTTGTGACATAGTTTCATTCCACACAAGTAGATATGGGGCTGTGTGGGGAGGGAACTGAACCAGGGCCTCCTACATTCAAAGTGAGAACCTTAGCCACCAGGCCAGCCTGGAGGCTATCAGTTGTGTCACAGTTCAGTATATGGGGTTGCATGGGCTGAGGCTAGGAATTGAACCCCGGACCTCACAACTGTGAGGTAAGGGCTCAACCGCTGAGCTATCCCAGCATTCCCTAAGTTTTTTATTGGAATTTCCTTGAATCTATAGATTCAGAACCCACATCTTAAGAATATTGTGTCTTCAACCTCATGAACAAAGTTTAGCTCTCCTTTTATTTAGGTCTTTCATTTCTCTCAGCAATGTTACACAGTTTTTAGTGGACGGATCTTGCATGTCATTGTTAGAAAAGTATTTCATATTATTGATGTTACTGTAAATGTTTTTTAAAGAAATGGGATCTTTAAAAATTAATTCATTTTTAACTGTAGAATATTTGAGTATACTAGAACGTAGCTGTCTGTTTTGAGTATAGAAATGTTTTCATGTCAGGAATCTGTAAAAGTTACCATGCTTCCAGTTCTGTTTCTTATTGACAAAAAGTAAAATAAGTCTTGGTGGGAAAGCTTTATCCAAATGGTAAGCATTTCACTCCTTATTTATGGTAACTCCTTCCCAACTACAAAGAAAACATGCTTCTCTCTCTAACTTTCTAATTAAGAAAGTCATGAAAAATATATATTCCAGTTGGAAATTTGGAGCCAAGTTCTATTTTCCTGGTGAATGAAAACATTTCCAGCTTTCTGCCACAACCCTGGAAGGTGCTTAACAAATATTTGTTTTGAAGGAATGAATAGTTAGCATATGGGGCACAGAGGCTTTCTGGGAAGATGCTTTCTGCACTTGAAGGAGTCAGAATCTTTCATCTAAGCTCTGCCTGGGTTTTATAATTTTACTCAATTCATTTGTGCTCACTACTTTGTATTTATTTCAAAGAACTTTTAAAATGAGACACACTTGAGGATGCTTAAATGTGGATGGGAAGGAGCTAGTAGAGATGGATTGGCTAAAGTTAAGAACGGGAAAAAGCAGTAATCGTTTGAGTTCTCTGAGAAATCAGAAGAGAATAGAATCCAGGGAGCAGATGGAGGGGTTGGTCTTACACAGGAGGAGGGTGAGTGGCTCTTCCACTAAAGCTGGAAAAATAGGGGTTATAGATGCAGTGTAGGCTGTGTGTTGTGAAGCCACGGAGGAATTCTGGTCTAATGGGGTCTACTTTCTCTCAGAGAGGTCAAGTGGTAAGAAAGGTGAACAGGAACGTTTAGTAGGGGAGCCCAGTAAAGAAAGATGGAATCACATTCTAGGTCATCTTCTATTGATGATAAGTGTATCTTTTAAAAGATTTTTTTTAATTGTTTTTGACAGAGAGAGAGATACAGAGACAGAGACAGAGAGAAGGGGGAGGGCCCAGAACAGTCTCCATAGTTGCACATCATTGGTTTTTCCACATAGTTTCATTCCACAGGTGGGCGCAGTGCTGCACAGGGCAGGACCTGGGCTGGGGTCTCACCCCAGTGAGAACCAAACTGGGGGCACTCCCCAATTCAGCATACGGGTCCACAGGGGCCAGGGCCAGGATTTGGTCCTCAGTTCCAGGGGGGGTGCAAAGTGAGCACTCAACCCGCTGAGCCATCCTGGCTTCCCCGATAAGTATATCTTTATGCTACAAAATTATTGTTTTATTTCCCCCACCCCACTCCCACCCACCCCCAAGAACCCTCCTAAAATCTTTGCCAAAACTTTGCCAAACCCTTGCTAGCACTATTGAAGGCCCAGTAATGTCAGAGACCATGAAACAGAAAGCTCACCTTTTAAGAAAAACAGTCTTCACTATAAATAAGCACTGTCATAATTTTGATGATTTCCAAGTAAGTTGTGAGATCATAAAAATTAAAAAGCATTAGTAATCATTTTTGTTGCTATGATTTGAAGCACAATCAATATAATTCTGTTAGTGGTTTAGAATTTCAATATTACTTTCTATCATAATCTTTAGTGCTTGAAACACAAAGATGAGAAATAGTTTCATTATCTAGACTCTTCACTACCAGTGGTAAGTGATTGATAATCACTGTTGTCGGCCATAAAATTACTTTTTTTTCATCCATTCTAAGATGCATTTTTTTCATGTTTTAATATCTCAGAAATTGAAATGTTGATAGCATCTTTCAATTATAATTAGAAACATGTTTTCTTTTTTAATAGTAAGTCAAATAACGGTGCTCCTATGACTGATGGCATCATGAATTGCATGAAGTAGCCCTTCTTTGTTTCTACCTCCCTACTTTCATCTAAGATTGACAGAAAAAAATACATAATGCATTCATTCTTTTTTAGGGAAAGATGGTTAAGAATGTTACCTATTCCAAAAGCATTTACATATTAAAAGATATGGTTGAGATAAGAGGATGATCCATCTTATGAGAGTAAAGGAGATTTCTATGGGCAAAGGCTTTTGGGGGCCCTCAAATCTACCATGTTGGCAACTAGCTACTCCTCTGTGATGGTCCTATCTTGACCTCCTAAAAATCAGATAAACTTAAGAGAAAAATTAGCCTATGCTTTTGCCTATAGAATTATTCTAAATAAAACTCCAAAATTCCCAGGGGAGTACAGGTGTCTTACCCAGCATGTCCACCAAAGCAAAGAAGATGATTCTTAAAAATGGTCTGGTTTGAGGAGTCAGTCTCCAACAATACCTTCTCTTCATCAGGATACACTAGCTCCTTCTCTTTCCAAAAACTCCAATACAGTCTTTCAGTAGTATTTTCTAAGTAATAATATAATAATATTTTAAAAGAAACAACATGTCCATTTGGGTCTTATTTAAAAGAAGTGAATTTTTGGAAGGAAAGAGGTAACGGCTTGAAGTAATATTTCTTTAATAGTGTGTCCTGGCCAACTGCATCAGAATCATCTGTGAAACTACTTGAAATACAGATTTATAGGCCCCATTTAAGAGGGTGAGCCACAGAAAACAGCATTTTTAATAGGCTCATTCATATGCACAATAAAATTAGTGCTCTTAGACCTCTTTAAAAAGCTCATTCTCTTATAAGTTTGGCCTGGCACATAAATACCGTAAATGGCAGGAGCTTGTATTAATTATCCATTGCTCCATAGTAAATCACCCCTAAACTTAGCTGTTTAAACAACATTTGTTGTCTCATAGCTTCTGTAAGTCAGATATTTGGAAGAGGATTCCCCATGGGGTTCTGGCTCAGAGATTCTCGAGGTTGCCTTCAAGACGTCAGCCCCAGCTACGGCCATCTAAAGGCTGACTTGCAGTAGAAAATGGCTCACTTCCATGGTTCTTGATAAAAGGCCTCAGTTACTCCTGTTGGCTGCTGTTTAGAGACTCAGTTGCTCAACTAAGGGGCCTCTCCATAGCAACCATTAATGACTTCTGAAGACTACCTCATGAGCTAGCCACTGCTTCCTCCAGAGTGAGTGATTTAAGAGAGAGCAAGGAAGAAGCCTCAATCCCTTTCATGATCTAGTCTTCACCTGCCATGCCCCATCACTTTCAGCGTATTCTATTTGTCACTAAGTGCAGCCCACTATCAAGAAGAGGAGAATTAAAATGAAGAGCCAGCTCTTGAAGGGAAGCGTACGCAAGAGTCTGAGGATATATTTTAGCATTACTCCAGTACTGGGGATGCAGGGGTAGCTCAACAAGTTGAGTGTTTGTCTTGCAACCACAAGGTCTGGGGTTAGAATCCTGGCCCCAGCCCATGCAAACTCATATGCTATAACCTGTGGCAGTGAAGGTTCTCACCTTCCATTAGGGAGGCCCCCAGTTCAGTTCCTGCCCTGTGTGGCCCCACATCCACCTCTATGGAATAAAACCATGCCACAACTAATGATGTACCACTATAGAGACTGCTTTGGGCCCTTCTCCCTTCTCTCTCTTTCTTTCACACCTTCTCTCAAAAACAATAAAATAAATCTTTAAAAAATACTCCAGTACTAATATTATTTCCTTATGGTAGCACAGAGAGCAAAGCTTTATAAAAGGACCCCTAAGTTTAAGTTCCCCAGAAATGCCCATAACTTCCTACTGATCTTTGTGGAAGAACCTTGCGAAGAACCCAACCCTACTGAAGCTCTTTTATGCCAGACATGGCTTACTGTTCTAATTGTAGAGAGGAAGTGAACCCCCTTCCCCTGCAAACAGGCTTTGGCTCAGCTAGTGGTTTACAAAGCACAACGGCCTCCTATCATAAACGTTGTAGAGCTACGGGACGTGAGAAAAAGCTTGAAGGGGGAGCTATTTTCTCTCTCTGTGGTATCACATAGCAGTGGAAAGTCCATGTGGAATTGTCACAATTACATTGCTACACAGCCTCTGGACCTGTCCATCGACAGGTCAGCACTCTGTCAAACCACAAGGATATGATAATATGCCATTTTAATAACAAATCCTTCATTTTCTAAAAATTTGGACTCTAACATTCCTCTAAGTAACATGTGCTATTAGTGCACTTACAATATTTATTTTAAAATTTTATTTGCAGGGATGCATGCGCAATACATTTGCAGAACTCCAGGAGCCTGTCAAAGTTTTGTAACTTCCAAAAGCATCTAGTGTAAAACCAGCACTAGTTTAAGCAGTAGAAACATTGGGCGATTCCAGGTCTGCCTTAGCTGACAATCTGAAACAAAATTGAGTGCAATACAAGATGGAACCAAATTCTGATCTTTCTTCGAATGCCTATTGTCTGTTTTATCAAAGGCATTTGATATTGACATAGTGCAGGCTATTGAGTTTCAATAAAACCTATTCTTCACTTTCTCTTATCTCATCTGCAAACTGTTGACATTTTCTTTTAATACTGATGTTTTACATTGGAGATTTTAGCACTGATGTTGTAATTGCTTATCACACAACTGGCCTTGTTATGTTGTTCTTGTGAATGTTTCTTTTTTCCTGATGGTCTTGTGATCCAATCTATAATTCATTTAAAAACAAAACATTCATGTGCCATTTTATGCTATGGCTCTTTTGGAGTTCCATTTCAACTTCATTAATATTGATGCTGTCTATCTCCTTGCTTATTTCAGAAGTTTCTTTGAAATTAATCTTCAGAATTCACTGTGATTTGTTGCTGTTTTGTGCATCAGTCCCAGGACAGCTTCTTTCTCATTAATTTTGTTTTTCTTTATTTTTACACGTCTGTGAGGACTGTTCTTCTATGTGTACTACTGGTGTATGTCAGGCCCTTAATGGGATGCCGGTTTTGCCTCTGCCTTTCACTGTCATTTTCCATCATTAGGAGCCTCTTGAATAAAAACGGAATGGAGCCCTTGTTTCTGACACAGTCCATGTTCCTTTTCTCTTCTTACTGTGTGATATTCCATCATTATGGTTCTTAAATTTCTTGAATAATGATATATACGATGAACAAATGAACAGAGCCGTAATGTCTTCATCCGTGTTTGCTAAAATGTATCCACAGCATTTAGAGCACACAGTGCCACCGCAGAAGCTGTACTATGTATGTAAAAATATTTTTTAAATAGATTTTGTTGTCTGTTGGTGACCATGCCATGGTGCATTAATAATTGACATTCTTGCTTACAGCATCTGCTTGATAGGGTGCCAGATCCATGCATCCAGGTAGGAGAAAAGCTTTAGGTCTGAATGTCTCTGAGAAAAATAAATGCATTCCTCTATCTGCTTTTACTTCTACAACATTTTCAAAGGCAGACAATATTTCCTTGACCAAGAATGCTAAGTGGAAATTGCACTAGTTTAAAAAATGAGGTAGATGAAGCTAAGCTACTCATTTGAGATATTTTGTCTGCTAGAATAAGTAATTTCATTGACCATTTCTGAATAAAATAGCTACATATTCTAGATACAAACAGGCAAGGAAGCATTATGGGGGTGGGGAGGGGTAGAAGAACAGGATTCAAATTTAACAGCTACAATTGACTAAAGCCAAGTCAATAAATGCCATGAAATAAGAGGGTAAAACTAAAAATATTGACTGTTTAATCGTTGCTATAAATACAGGGAGAGAAAGTAATGCTAGAGGCGCGGGGGAAAAAAAAAAAAGAAAGTAATGCTAAAATAAAACACATTAAATATGCTATTCAATATACTTGCTTCGTGTTCACAATACCAATTACAGTTGTCCCTCAGTATCTGCAGGGGACTGGTTGCAAGACCCCAACAGGTACCCAAATCCAGGGATGCTCAAGTCCCTCATATAAAATGGCTTAGCATTTGCATATAACCTACACACCTCCTCTCCTATAATTTAAAGCATCTCTCAATTACTTCTAATACCTAATACAATATAAATGCTATGTAAATAGTTGTTTTACTGCGTTGTTGAAGGAATACTGACAAGAAAAATGTCTGTACATCATAGAAACTATCATCATAGGTACTACATAGTACCCGTCAACAATAATATGTACGTGTGTGTATATATACCAACTGAGGAAGTCAAACTCAGCTCAAACAGCGTGGTCTTTTAAAATGGCCTCTAAGAAACTACCAAAACCAATAGACAGCTGGTATTTCAGAGAATTTTACAAATATATGGTGCTCAAATGATTTCAAAGTTAAACAAAAGGGATGTAGTGGTTTTCCTTAGATAAAAATTGGTATAACTTGGATATGAACCTAGAAATCAGAAATTCTGGGTCTTCAGTTTATTGTTAGTACTGTATTTCATTAGAATCGTATCGGTTCCTCTATGAATACCTCTCATATTTTTAAATAGAAGCAAAAATACCTAGAAAATGGGATAGCTACCCACATTCAAAAGAATGAAGTTGGACATCTATCCCATGATATTCAAAAATTTATGAAAAATAGATCAAAGATCCAAAGGCAAAAGCTAAACCATAAAACTCAGAAGAAAACAAGCGTAAATCCTCATGACTTCTGATTGGGCAATGGTTTCTTAGATATGATACGTAAAGCACAAGCAACCAAAGAAAACAATAGATAAATTAGACATCAAAATTAAAACTGATATGCTTCAAAAGACAGTATCAAGAAAGCAAAAAGGAGAAAGTATTTGCAAGTCATATGTCTGATAAGGGTCTAGTATCCAGAGATCCAGAGTATATAAGGAACTCTCATAGCTCAATAGTAAAAAGACAACCCAATTTTTAAAATGGGAAAGGATTTAGTAGACATTTCTCCAAAGAAGATAAACAAATGTCCAATAAGCACATGAGCAATGCTCACTCATTTTCAGTCATTAGGGAAATGCAAATTTAAAGTACACTGAAATATCACTTCATACCCCCTAAGATGACTATGATGAAAAAGGTAGACAATAATAAATGTTGATAAGGATGTGAAGGATTGATACTCATACACTGATGATGAGAAAGTAAAATAGTACAGCTACTTTGGAAAATAGTCTTGTAATTCCTCAAATAGTTAAACATTGTTTCCATATGACCCAGCAATTTCACTCCTAGATATATACATAAGAGAATTAAAAGCATATTTTCACACAAAAACTTGTACACAGTTGCTCATAGCAGCTTTATTCATAATAGTCAAAAAGTGAAAACAGCCCAACTGTCCATCAACAGATGAATGGATCAACAAAATGTTACATATACATTCAATGGAATAAAACTCAGTCATAAAAAGAAATGAAGTACTGAGTCATGCTAATGCGTGGACCTTGAAAACATTATATTAAGTAAAAGGAGCTAGGCACAATAGGCCACATAAAAGGTTTCATTTATATAATGTCCAGAATAGGCAAATCCACATAGACAAAAAGTAGATTAGTGGTTGTCCAGGGGCTGGGAGCACAGGGGAACGGGAAGTTACTACTAATGGTTACAGGGTATCTTTTTTTGGACTGATAAAAATGTTTCATAATTATATAGTGATGATGCTCACACAATCTTGTGAATATACTAAAAGCCACTGAATTGTACACTTTAGAAAAATTAACTTTATGATATTTTTCTTTGAGTTTTCTTTTTGAATTCTTTATTAATTTTAAGAAGACAGAGTGGGAAGGGGAGAGAGAAAGGGTGGGGAAGGAGTGGGTTAGGGGGAGGAGGAGAAAGATACCTAGAAAAGATCTTTATTAAGCAGAGTATAGTGACAACTAAAATACTCTATTAATATTAGTAACATGGATTTTTAACTTGTGTTAAATAGAGGTAATTGTTTATACCTGGAAAATTTGAACAGAATTGGGCACTGAGTGTAAACCAATATTTGAAAGCCACATTTACATTGTTCCATGATGATAACATGTTTAAAAATTCAGTTTTCAAACATCTCTATGTTGAATACTACATTTTTGACATTTTATCAGGATATTTTTATACATAGACCTTAATCTTTTTTCCAGTGCTATATAGTCAACAAATATTTATGGAGTTCTAAGTGTGGACATAGTCATTGGCTTATCTACATGATTTTGAGCTCCAACCATCACTCAAAGCAATAAATTCTGGGGAAAAGAATGTTTACTTCCTAGTGAAACCAAGATTATAATGATGCTACAACAGCATTGAATTAAAAATATATACTTTAATGAAACCAAAAAAATCACTACATTCTGATCAAATATGAACAAAATTGTTTACCTGAAATAACCATAACTCATTTGGGAGGAATTCTTGGATCTAAATTATGTTATAAATCAGATATAAGGAATCATAAAGTGCTAAATGGTCCCAGTTCATGATCCTCCTTTGAAGTCCCCAGGAATGCTCTCAATTCATTGTTGCATTCCTCTCTTCCTGCTCCAATAGACAAGGTCATCAAATTAGCAGAACAATTTCTGGTGAGCAGCTGAGTTCTAGGGTTACCATCTGGATTCATGGCTCTTGGCACAAGATAAGAGATTGCTGATGGAGGTACATCCAATGATCCAATAGTTACCTTGTGCCATCATGACTTCCTCTCCATGTCCCACCACTGAATACGAAAGCCTGAAAGTGAGTTCCATGTTGTACTGTAAACCTTACCACTCCTTTTGTTTCCATTATAACTAAAGTATCATCTTCCGGCCAACAGACTTGTTCTTTGAGGGAGTAATGTATTGAGGAGAGAGTCTGAACACAATGGTGATTTACATGGTGCTGATCCTTTCATCTACCACAAAATAGGCTGCATAAGGCCAGAAGCCAATTGCCATTCTGTGCAACATTTCAAAGGGGAAGGTAGAGTTGA
The DNA here is from genome assembly GCA_004027555.1 of Craseonycteris thonglongyai. NCBI lineage: Eukaryota > Metazoa > Chordata > Mammalia > Chiroptera > Craseonycteridae > Craseonycteris > Craseonycteris thonglongyai. The sequence continues at coordinate 25,331 of PVKE010020796.1, forward strand.
GTTCAACTTCCAGAAATTTGGCCAAATTAGCTTGTAGTATTCATCCATCATCAAGAGGACCTTCTGGAATCACATGTCTCCTGGATATGATCTTTGTGACAGCAGAAACAGGGAAATGTGCAAGGAGCAATATATTTTTATTATTCTTTAAAAGAAAAGACCATTTGGGATAAGAAGGGCTGCGGAACAGCTGTTTTCTCCCCAGTTTTACACATGAAAGAACCTTATATGTAAAACACCTGTAGAGCAGGGGTTATCTAACACGTCAGTCCCTGCCCAGTGTATTGCTTGCCCCATCATAAGCCGAGCATGTATTAAAAATAAAAGCCTACAATTTAGACCTGAACACCACTGGCCACATTTGGGAGCCCTGAAAATCTTGTCTTTTTTTTTCTTTTCTTTGATGTTGACCATTGAGAATGAATTCATTCTCTCCAACCAATAGAATGACGCCAGGTTTGAAACAGGTTCAGGTTGGTGTATCTTGTTCTTTCTAGAAATTTCCAGGGTACAAAAAGAATTTTTTTTAACTGCTTAAGAATATAGGGAGTTTTACCTGGATCAAGGAAGACTAACTCTCTCTGCAAGGGACTTAACCAGAAACTAAAGCAGCTAATGGAAAGGGACAGAAAGAAAGATTACCCAGCCTTTCCCAAGGAGGTAGGCCCCAGCTCATTTTATTCTTCTGTCACTTGAGTGAGGAGAAGTATCAAAAAGGAGTAAAATATCCAGGTGTTTTAAACAGAGGCCCATGTCAGCTCATTGTATGAAAGCAAGGAGAAACAAAAAAGAATATCGTTAATCACAGTGACCCTGCTCATAGGTAATTGTGGTCTAATGAGTTTCTTGAAGTCTAACAAGAATATCAACCTCTCCTTTCTGGAGAAAGGGGCATGAGCTGTCTCTTTCCCCTTTCTGTGGTTTCAGCCCCAAATTAGCTTTGGCTGGCATAGCCTCCATTTCCAAGCCTTCTTCCCGCCCAGTCTGAGTTAGATACTTGGTGAGTTAGATCAGGGGTGGTCAACTTTTCTGTATATAAGATCTACTTTTTATCTTAAAAGTGTGTCGCGATCGACTTGTTGTCATAGGCGTAGTCTAAGGGGGAAGAAGGGGTGTGAAATGCATACTATGTTTATACACTGTGTTTCAGTATAATGTGCATTCCAGCGAGGTATGGGTAGATAAGTAAAATATATGTTCAAAATTATTTTTTATTTTTTAAATCACTTATTAAGTTTTCGAGATATAGGCTCATGAAGAAAATAAATTTCCAGACCCAACTTTTAATAGCAGCATTTTGTACATGCGGTACCTAAAAAATTTGATTTTCTGACACTTTTTCAAGATAGATTTTTACTAACTTAAAATGCAATTTAATTTTTTTATCAACTGCAATGTATAAGTTGTACTATTTGTTCATAAATATGAAAAAGTTGTTATAAAAATGCACAGTATGGCTGATAATTTGATTTCAATATTTCACTTTCGCGGGTTTTTTTTGGGCCAGGAAAATTTATCATGAAAGAATAATATGACTTACTTTTTGCTAATCTATCAATAGCTCGCTGAGTACACCTCGTACTGAAATATAGATATACGGCTTATCTACCTACGTAAAAAACGACAACAATAATTATTTAAAGGGCCAAAAAACTCACGTCCAGGGGAATTAAAAGAACATGGATAATTATTAACAATATTTATTAATTCAAAGTAGCTACAGATAAAGACAGATTTAGAATTTACTTTGTTGCCTTAACATTAATGGGAAGACTGAGTTTGCATGTCTCTAACCAAGGAATCATAATTAGGTGTATATCCT
>PVKE010020797.1:0-27151 GCA_004027555.1 Craseonycteris thonglongyai
TTTATTTATTTAATTAATTTTTTGACAGAGAGAGAGAGAGAGATACAGAGACAGAGACAGAGAGAGAACTGAACTGAGGGAACTCCCCAGTTCAGCACATGGGTCCGCACGGGCCGGGGCTAGGATTCGATCCTCGGTCCCCAGAGCTACAAAGTGAGCGCTCAACCCACTGAGCCATCCCGGCTTTCCCACATTTTGCAGAAGAGTTAATTCATAGAAGTTAAAACGTGTTCCCACGTTTACTCAGGTAGAGGGTAGAAGTATTTGGTCGGTCCCTTTCTGGGTGTGTGCATGTATGTTCATGTGCGTGTGCGTACATGTGTGTCTGCATGAAAGTGTTTTAATTCTGAAGTAATGAAAGCATGAACTATGACCTACAAGAAAGTGGAAAGTGCCGTTTTGAAAAGGGCTTCAAATGCAGACTTTCTGGCTCCAGAGCCCATGATATTAATCTCAATGCTGTCCTTTTGTGAGAGACCTGAAAATCTAGTTGGAGAGCTAGAATTTACTTAGCTAAAGCTCCCCTCCAAAAATAAAAGGTGGGACTATTTAACAAGTGACGTAGGCAGTGTATACTATGAGAATTCAGAGGAGAAAAGTATGCTGTGTGGGCTGGGAAGTAAGATTGTACTTGTGATGGTTAATTTTACGTCGATTGTATGGGAGTATTAGGTCAAAAAGTATGCTGGGTGTATCTTTGAGAACGTTTTCTGGATGAAATTAACATTTTAATTGGTGCACTGAGTAAACTAAACTGTAGTTCCTATTATGAATGGGCCTCACCTAATCAGCTAAAGACCTGACTAGAACAAAAGGTTGACCCTCCTGTAAGTTAATTAAAAAAAAAAAAAAGAGAGAGAGAAAAAAAAATATATATATATATACACACACACACATATACACACACACACATACACAGATAAATATTATGAATATAGTAACTAATTTTATAATTATATCTATCTATCCATCTATCCTATTGGTTCTGTTTCTCTTGAGAACCCTACCCATGACAGTATTCAAAACCATGTTAATTACTGAGTGAATTAATAAATGGATACACTTTTACAAATATGTGGCTAATGTGTGTGATGAAGCTGAAAGCAGGCTGAGCTCTCCTATCCCAGCATAAATATACATCACTCTAATCCAGTTCAGACAAGCCAGGAAATATCTAAAGGGTTAATTGATGATTTGGTTTGAATTCCATTAGGGTAAGTCTGTTTAGATGAACAACCTACTTGAGTATGGTACCTTAGCTTTGAAGAAGACTTACAATTTTGAGTACAGTATCTCTCATTATATGTTTACTCAACAAATAATATCTGGGCCATTTTTATACATCAATAGCACTTCTGGACACTGAAATTGACCTCAAGAAACTTGGTAATATTGACAATGTTCAAATATACTAATAAATAAAATATATAGTCCCTAGTGGAAGTTGTTTAGTGAAATAAATAAAGCATGGAAGTAAAATTAAAAATGGTTCTTGATGTGGGATCTATATCTAAATATAGAGGTCAAGGAAGACCTCATTCAAAGGTCACCAATGACATGAGAGCATAATGGCTGGAAGGATAGTGCATTAGTTTAAGTGGGCAATGAGGAGTATTTGAATTTTAGTTGTGTGAATGGAAATAGTAAGAAGTGGGTAGATTTGAGAAATATTTTTTAAATAGGATATGTCAGACATGCTAGTTAGTAACATTTTCTAAGTCAAGTTTAGGGGAACAGGGGTTGTGAGGAAAAGTGTTGGGGAGATAAAATTATGTTTAAAATTTGATTTCTCTGTGAAAAACAGTGGGGATTTGCATAAATAGGTCTGAAGCAAAGAGAAGGAGTCTGGGATAGATACAGGGATTTGGAGACATTTGTGAATGGTTTCTAAATCTGTGTTATCTAAAGGAAAGTGCTGAAATAATGTATACTAAAAAAAGACAGTGGGTTAACTATGAAGTCCTGGAGTTTAGCAATATTTAATACCAAGTAGAGGAAGATGAACAAGGAGTATGAAATTCAGACAATCTGACTAGCTGTCATCATCAACATGAATAGCATGAAATTTCTAGGCCTAATCTGGTGTTGATGCTCAGTAATGGTTCTTTTTTTTTTTTTGACAGAGAGACAGACAGACACACAGAGAAAGGGTGAAGGGGGAGGGCCCAGAGTAATCTCCATAGTTGACAGCATTCGTTTTCCATATAGTTTCACTCCACAGGTGGGCATGGGGCTGCACAGGGTAGGAACTGGGCTGGGAGCCTCCTGCATAAGCCCCGGCAAGAACTGAACTGGGGGCACACCCTAGCTCAGCATATGGTTCAACCTGGGCCAGACCCAGGATTCGATCCTTGGGCTCTGGGGCTGCAAAGCAAGTGGTTAACCCTCTGAGCCATCCCAGCTTCCCTCAGCAATGGCTCTTAATACCCTGCTAAGGGTTTGGTGGAGGGGTGAGAGGAGGAAGACCTAGGATGTGCAAAGAAGTTATGGGAAATGGAAAGAAAGGAGACCCAGAGAAACCAGACTGGACACCACATATCTAATTTTGATTGCACATTGGGGAATGGATCTTAAGAACAGGAGCAGAGTTAGAAATATCCCCTGCTTCTCATTGTGAGGATAGTGGAACCCAGTGAATTAATACAGACTCAGTGATTATGCACTTTTGGATGTACAGTGATCCCTCGTTTTTCATGGTTAATGGGGACCAGAACCTTCCGCAAAAGCTGAAAAACCGTGAAGTAGGATTTGCCCCTAGGAATTTTCATGTATGCGGGTACAAGAATGTTTTAAATATGTAAACAGTATTCATACTTTACTCATTTAAGACAAAAAATACAACAGTATATGTATTTACTTAAACGTGTCAGTGCTAATTAATAAGGTTAATTACAAAACCTTATACAGTAATAAACATGAATCAACATTGCTTTCTGAGAGAGGTGAAGAGTCTTGTGTTGGTGGCGGAGGAGAAGCTCTCACCCCGTAATGGTGTGCCAGAGATGCATCACTTCTGCCCTCTTTGATCATATCTAAAAGTTTCACTTTTTCGCTGATGGTCATCATCTTCTTCCTCTTGGGCGCCCCGGAGGAAGCTTTCGCAGGGGCACAGCGCTTAGGCGGCATTATAAGGGCTTAGTTAATAAAAAAAGTGATCGCTTCAACAAAACAAGTTATCGCCAACACAACACTAAAATGCAGTATGCGAGACAGTCCACATCATGGACAAGACTGGCGAGATACAACAAGAGAAGATGCTAGGTGAGGCTGCGATGATGCGCAGACACTCAACTCACAGGGATAAAGCCACTCGGACTCTCATGGGTCGATGTGGCACCGGAAACCCATCACGCGCCTTTATGAGAGCCCGTGGGATGGACTCTGAGTCAACTCATCTCTTTGTTTGACACGCAGGGATCCTTCTCTCTCGCGCATCCACATGAAACAACGCTCCTTTCCGCAACGTGGCTGCCGACATGGTTGTATTTTTTCATTTTTATTTTTTGATGAGTATTTTGGGAAAACCCGCAAAGCACTGAAGCCGCAAAACATGAGGCGCGAAGTGGCGGGGGAACACTGTATTCCACGAGGTTGGATAAATGAATATTGAATTCTTCAGATTTTTCCTGGGTTAATATTGTAAACTTTGAATGATTCATCTGACTCTATCCATAACAAGTACTTATCGATTCCTTCTATGTCAAATACCTTTCCAAATTCAGGGGTTACACCCATGAACAAGATCAACAATTTGCTTCCTTGATCTCTCAGACTCTGTAGGAGTCAATAGAATAATTGGAGATAGTGTTAGCTATGGTAAAGAGAAAAAAATGTTGAAACTAATGTGAGAAATTAATGGCTGGGGAGATGCTATATTTTGGGCAAGGAGGTGAAATAAAGCCTGTCTGAAAAAGTGAGTTGTAAACTGAAATTGGTGATAAGATGTGACAGAGAAGGACACCATGTACATTTTTGGAGTTCTAGTTCTCCCACGCCGAGGGAACAGCGAAAGCAGCAGCTTTCCGGTTGACATGAACTTGATAGGTATGAGAAATCAAAAGGAAGTTGTGGCTTAATCAGCAAGAAGGTGGTGGGTATACCATGAAGCCAATGATGTCGTTACACTTTCTTTTTAACACGTTAAGCTTAATGTAAGTGAGAAAACTTATTTTTTTATCCCCGGAATTTTAAATGTCAAGGGAAACAAACCTTATATAGGGCCCATTATGGTAGAAAGAAATTCAAATCCTACCTTATGATACCATAAATGGGTGTTTAGACAATTTATTTAATCCCACATTCATTGAATTCATCCATTTTTAAATTGGAATTATGTCATGTAATCTGTAGTGTGAAATAATGGTGTATACCTTATAGAGTTGCTATGGGGATTAAGTGAATCTATACAAAACATTTTAACTGAATCTAACATATATCAAGTCCACCATATGTTTTATTATTATTACTTATGACCAGTATCTGATATACATCAGCTATTACTTACAGCTCAATGAGAAGTCCCGTTAACTATAAATAAAGATGTCAATACCCAGTATTAATTCAACCATTATCAAAATACTGCTCAGATACAAAGCACCGTAAATGAGGATGAGGTGATGGCTTGAGACATTATTCATGAAACAAGCTTAGTGTATCAAAGGTAAAAAACAACAAGAAGAAGAAAAAAATCAATATAGATATTTTCATCTTGTGGCTTCTGGAATCAAATTTAAAAAATGCCAAAGAGAAACAACCCGAATGGATATCACCACCCACTTTGATGAAAAGCTTTAACTTTTTCTTTCAGGAGTATATCAATGAAATCGATAATCCTTATTGAATATATGTGAAAATATATTTCAGAAAATGACTGACAATAATTATTTCATCTAGTCTTTAAGTGATGCAGAATGCCTGGGATAAGTCAACCAATCTCTGGAAAACTTGAAACTGAAAATAGCCATATAGAATTATATTGACTGGGAGAGTCAGACAAACTCCTCCTCGTGGGTCAGTAGCAGCCCCTGCACAGCTGAAGTTGCACTTTTAGCATCAGCATACTCCAGTGATAAGTGAGGTGTGTTATTTGGCTGAATTTGGGGAACCATGGGATATGAAAGGCTCCGAGTCCCAGGAGAGGAAGGTGACAGAACACACTCCCTTGCACCATGATGAATAAGGTTCTTCCATACCAGCAGCTGCCAGACAGATGAGCGGTTTTTAACGGAGTCAGGCTACACAATGTGAGGTAGGCCCAGAACTAATCAGGTGTAATTAAGACAGATATGTGATTGTCCAGTAGTGTTGACGGGGTCAAGATTCCTGTAGCTGTAAATGATGCATGCTGTAATTAGGATCTAATTGAAATCTGGAAGTGATACAAAACCTTTGCCCTTTCAGGTCTGTTTGGGTCCTGGTGTGCACTTTATAAGATTGTGGATGCTCAATTAGACAGTTATGTGAAAAAATAAAATAAAATAAAATAAATAAGCAAGTAGCACAACAGTTAAATATGGTGCAAAGGAGCACAGCTTAAATACACATCTGTCTGAATATGATTCAGTGTTGTTTCTAAATTTTAGATTTAGAGATTGCCTTAATTTTACATCTGCTATTACATCATAACTATTATTATATACAGAACAAAAACATGTTTGGGCAATTTGTTTGGGACAATTTGTTTTACTAAATGCTCCTGATTTCTAGAATTTGAAAGAGGTCTACCTGTTCAAATTATCTTCTAAGAAATATGAAAAAAGTAGTCATATTTACCATCTCATGCAATGTTTTAAAGTTATCTTTGTCCAATACAGATTGCCGACAAACTTCATTATTAGGCATTTTCCTTATTCAACTTGCTTAACTTTATAATTTAATATTTTATAATATAACTCAGATTTTTAGTTTATTATAGTCATTTAGCTCTGAAGTGCCCCCTTACCCCCAACCTGCCACCACATATACAGACAGATATTAAATAGCCTAAATAGGTCTGGATTTTCTCCTTCATACACCTTCAGGTGATTCTTAAAATCACTCTGGTTACTACTTAATGACATTATGAATTGTTTTTGTCTTTGTTGTTGCTTTTAAACATTTTGACACTTACTATTCCTGCGGACAACTGTTAGCTGCATATACATCACTAGTATCTCCTAGAGATATCTCTTCAGATTTAAATGTTGCCCTTCTCTAAATGCGTTACTAACAGCTAATCTTAAACGTTTTTCATTTTTTCCTATATGTTAGGGTTGGATATATATCAGATTGTTACAGAGCAATTCTAGTGAAAATTTTAAGATAATATCAGCTTTCTATGAAATATCTTTTTCTTTTTTTTTTATTTGCCACCTTATCAATTTGCAATTTAATTTTACGAAAGATCAGACCAAAATCCCAAGTAAATGTAAGGACAGATATGATGCTAGCTTCCTCACTGAGTTCAGGTCACCTTGCAAGTTACATTTTTTCCAAAGAAACTGCTCAATCTAGAACATGTAAATACCACTTCAGTCTCATGCCTGACCCTGCTTTTGTCCTTTCTATAGAACTTTTCACCAAATGACATATTTTAATAATTGTATCAGCCTAATGTCTGTTTCTCTTGTAGTAAGTACACAGGTGAATTTGTTGGAGAGGAGGGAAGAGGAGAGGATTGGAGGGGAAGAAAGGGGAGGGGAGGGGAGAGGAGACCAGAGGAGAGGAGACCAGAGGAGAGGAAAGAAGAGGAATTACCGTTTGCCTTTGGTGGTTCATCCTGAAAATTAAATTTGAGCTTTAAAGATTGAAAATTATGCATTTCAATGCAAATAAATGTGCAAGTTTCCAGTGCCTGAATGATTTCATTTTTGTCTCAGTTGTAGTCCTTAACCTACATTCTTTAAAGTGTGGAGTGAATGATGTCTTGATATCTGTTCACCCTTTGGAGTTTTTTATTTCCTTTACAACTGTTTTACATTGCAAACACAAAGTATGCCATTTCTATTTGACCAATTAATTACTGCCTACATTTTTAGTGGAACAAACTTGCTATAAGTACTCTTAAGGAAAAAACATGTAATATGTTTAAGGAGACAGAATATTTGTTGCTTTTGTAACCTGATATAGAGATGGTTTCCTCCATGTAATAGTCAGCATGTGAAAATTTATGGTGTGAAATTAGCACAGAGTCTAGTAATATTTTACCTGTAAACCTGGCGCTCATTGTTTTTAAGAGGATAAAGGCAAGTTCATTTCTATCTGCCTTATTGCTTTCAAATATAAGTTTGTTTCCAGAATATATGAATGTGTATTACTTAACATAATTTCCAATTTTTTTATTTTTCTATAACTGCAATATTATTTATATCAATATTCATGTTAATTCCAAAGTGGATCAATTCACTAAATTAATATTTCCTATTGCAAGTAACCTAAACCCAAATACAAATCAATTTTATTTCTGTTTGTTGGCTCTCCAACTGTCTATCAACTTGACATATGACCAAGACCTTTTTATTTTTTGTGAATACATTACTGAAATAATTACCAAAAATTCTAATCAGCACAACATGTAATAAATTACTGTACAGTAATTCTATACATTTTTCATAATAAAAATTGTTTTGACTATTTTGAATTTATCAGAGAAATGAATTAAGAGAACTCATAAGAAACTAAGCCACCCATTAACATTGTGAAATGTATGGAGTATTTCAGTATACGAGGGCTGTCCAGAAAGTATCCTGCCATGTAACCATTCTCGTTATATTGACAATGACTGGATATTTTCTGGACAGCCCTGTATATTCCCGTGATATTTTAAAAGGTATTGCACTATTTTCTGAGCAGTACACTTTAGAATTGTTTTTACAGAATCGTGGCTTGAATTTCACCAGATGTGAAATCATTTGGTTGTGTAAACACTTTTTTTTTCCTTTCTGAAAGTCAGAGGGGTTTTATTTCACTTAAAAAAAGAAAAAAGAGAAGACTGTAAATGGATAATGTCTATGGGTTGCACTGGACATCTCAGAGGGGTCCTGGTCTCAGCTCCACTGAGGTGATTTACAGGCTGAGGTAACAGATTGGTTCAGATAACACTGGCTTGATCGATGCTTCCCATCTCTGCAGCAGGAAATGTCTTGGGGAGGCTGGAAAATGAATTTTGCAAGCCCTTCTTCAAATTCTGTGTTTCCCTGACCTCACGCTCCCCTATTTTCTTGAAGAATTAAGGACTGAGGGAATGAAAATTCTCTCCCTTTAACTCTTAATTTCTTCCTACTTTTTATTTTCTAATCATTTCTACATCAGAGAATAAAACAGTTGGCTGAACCATTTGACAAATTCACCCTGAAGAATCTTTCATAATAAATATTGAGTTCTCTTCCAACAATGCAGACCAATGTGGATACATTTTTTCACATCTTTATGGGGTGTTTTAAGTAATTAAAAGTAATGTTGGCAATAAAGTTTCTGTTTTGCCCTTTCATTGGATCTCATAAATGAAAATTGCTTTACTGTTTAGGCAATTTTTCTATCCCTTCTGGGAACCTCTTTTAAGAATTTCAAACTACCTTATCACAGAGATTAAATATGTTGTTGAATGCTTTGATTGTCCTGGGAATGAAAGAATACTGCATATTGATATCTTAAAAAGGAAAGAACTCAAAAACTGATGCTTGCCAGATTGAAATCTGAGCTTCTGAAGTCTAAGGTCCATTTTATTTATTTTGTTTTTTTACCACCTATCTTCTTCTCCTCTGAACACCACATTCTGTCAAGAATGTGTAATCGAATTTTTACAACTGTCATAAAGGACTCACTTGAAATTATACATTTAAAAAGGATGGATTAGTAAAAAAAAAAAATTTTTTTTAAAGGACTTATAAATACATCCTGTGTTTTTCATATATTTTGCTCTTAGAAGGATTTATGCAGTTACTATATGCTTGCTTATTTCTCTGAGAAAAACTATCTGGGATTTATATTGTTACCAATTGTAAGCATCCTCATATCTTTCTCATTAGCCTTTTGGATATTTATTTTAACACTCTCTTCAACTTCTTTCCTAGAATTTTTCCAAATTTCAACCTCTTCTACATACATTTAAAATTTTAACATATAAGAAAATTATTTATATTTCTTATAAGCCAACTGTGCATTATTTTCTTTATTGTTTTTTTCTAATGTTGACATAAGACTGTTCTTACTCTCACGTCAACATTAATAGGACAGTTTGGTTTGTACTCTTCCATCACTACCACTCAAACTGAGCAAATTTAATCCTTCTCAGCTACAGCTTCCTCATCTTTAACATCTTTCAATAATAATAACCTTCATTTCACAAAATTGTATATATCAATAGGGCTGAAGTACGTGGCAAGCCTCTGATCTATTTAAACGGTAATGCAAATTACTTTTATTACTTTAGTCACACCAGAAAATATTTTCTACAGTCAATCTTTTTTTTCCAAAGGTAAGACTTTGTCTATTCCAACTCTAAATATAAAGAATTCAATTACAACTTTTCTCAAAGTATGGATTACTATTTGTTGATGAGTGGACACTGTCACTGAGATTTTAAAATGTTGAAATAAATTAAAGTAGTTACACACATAATAAAGTGGTTAAACCCACAAACATGGATCACACAAGATTCTGGCTAGGATGTTGAAGAAATAAAATCTTCAAATACTTCTGTGGGGATTGTAACTTTATAGAAAACAGTTTAAAAGTTTGGCAATTTTATAAAAAGTGAAATATTCACTACCATATGATCCAGTCACTCCACTCCTAAGTACTTACACAAAAAAAATTAAAGCATATGTCCCCATAAAAACATGTACATGAATGTTCATAGCACCTTTAACTTTAATAATCCAAATGTGGAAAAAACTAAACTGTATATCAGCCTAACAGTGAATTAAATGTGGTATATCTGTGCAATGGAATACTATTCAGCAATTAAAAGAAGTGATCTTAAATACATGATGAAACTTGCTGAATTATTGTGCTTACTAACAGAAGCTAGGAACATAATGATTATGTATTTCACAATTCAATTTACATAAAATTCTAGGTAATGCAAATGTATATTAAAAGAAAGTAGATCGGTGCCTGTGTGGGGTGGGAATTAGCAAGAGATAGCAGAAAAAGAATACAACAGGACAAAAACAATTTGGGGTGATGGATATGTCCACTATCTTAATGATGGTGAACATGGGTGTGTACGTATGTCAAAATGTATCTATTTGTACATTTTAAATATGTGCAGTTTGTAGTATGTTAGTTGTACCTCAATAAATCTATTTTGTTTTGTTTTGATGATATATCTTTATCACTCATTCTCAATTAAATATAGTCTACAGTTAATCCGGTCACTAAGTAATAAGTAGTAAGTTACCTGTTCAATATTAAAACACTGTCAGGATAGAATAAAAATCCTCACAGAAAAAAAGTTAACTTGGATTAATGGTTTCAGCTTATTTTGTTTTAATTAACTAATAATCAGTCACGTGTGTTTATTGCTTTATATTAGCGGTCTCCAACCTTTTTGTCACATGGGACTGGTTTCATGAAAGACAATTTTTCCATGGACCAGGATGGGGGTGGGGGTGGGGAGATGGTTTCGGATGATTCAAACGCATTAAATTTATTATGCACTTTATTTCTATGATTATTACGTCGTGTGATCAGGAGGTAGAGCTTAGGTGGTAATGTGAGCAATGGGGAGTGGCTGTAAGTACAGATAAAGTCTGGCCCACCTCCTGCGTGGTGCCTCAGTTCCTAACAGGCCACAGACCCCTGCTTTACGTTACCAAAGGACTTTTACAATGAAAGTTTCATTTTATTGTTTAAGACAAATGAGGCTTTCAAAAAAGATGAAGATTGACGGCTGTCAAGAAATATTTGCCTACTATATTTAGAAGCAGTTTGTGGTTCTCATCAGAACAAACGTAGAAGCTTTATTTTTTCTTACCTGCCCTACTTCCAACTGTCAGTTAAACTTAACTATGTACTTTATGGGTATTTTTTTTTACACTTTTTTTTAATATATATATATATATATATATATATATATATATATATGAATATGTATATGTATATGTATATGTATATATGTATAAATATACTCCATAATTATGGGGGGAGGAAAACACCCATGATGGGATTCAATGCATTGCTGTAGTTAATATATAATAAAAGAAGAATGGCAAATCGAATTTAATACCACCGTTAATTACTTATACTTTTGGGGAAGCCGGGATGGCTCAGTGGGTTAAGCGCTCACTTTGCAGCACTGGGGACTGGGGATCAAATCCCGGCCCCGGCCCATGCTGAACTGGGAGCTCCCCCAGTTCAGTTCTCTCTCTCTCTCTATCAAAAATAAATAAAAAATATATTAAAAAAAATTACTTATACTTTTTCTTCAGGTTGCCTTATTATTTCTTCATATGATGCCAGTTTAGGTGACAATAGTTGATATGAATGATACATTTTATTCCTTTTAGTGAGAAATTATTTTAACCTCCATTGTATAAAATTAGTGTTAGAGATAAAAATTAAGCTAAAAAGAATGCAGGAAAACTCTTCAGTTTCTCTCTTTCCAAGATTACTAGTTTTAAAACAGTTTTTTTTAATCTATAAATATATAATACTTGTTTATTTCATCAATTCAGACAAAATGAATTTAAAGAGGGTAAATCAAACTGACTTTTTTGGGCCTCTGATTTTGATTTAGCTAAAAGAACTAGCCATAAGGGGGATGCCAGGATAGCTCAGTGGTTGAGGACTTGCCTCACAATCACATGGTTAAGGGTTCAATTCCCGGCCTTGGCTGGTGCAAACCCATATGCTGAACTGTAGTGCAACTGCTAACCCCCAGGATGGCACCAGTGATATACAGCTATGGAGATTGCTCCGGGCTTCCCCCCTTCTCTCTCTCTCTCTCTCTCTCTCTCTCTTTCTCTCTCTGCTTTCAAATAATAAAATACATCTTCAACAACAACAAAAACTAGCCATACACAAAAAGTGTAAAATAGTAACGGAGCTCCAAATGAGAGGTTTCGGGTGTTATTTCATTTAGAAACACCTATTTTTTAGAATCCATTTCTTATAGATCTAGCTCTAAAAGATAGCATGAAAGAAATAAAAATAGTATAGTTCAATACTTTGAAGCATCTTGACTTCTTTCAGGGTTGTGCTCAAAAGCAGAGTATAAGTTAGAGAGAACATCATCACTTTCTTTTGACTTAGTGAATCATATCAGGTGGCAAGCTGTGTAAATGTGAATGGAAATTCTCAGAAGGAGACAGAGTTGTGTGCGCAAAAGAGAGCAGAGGTTGATTAGATTACTCAGCCATGTGGATGGCATATATAGTTTCTATACTAACAGTCAGTTCCTGGAATTTTGTCTGGCCCCTTCGTTTAACTTTGGCCAAAAATAAACCCTGTGTGGTGTATCTGTCCTCATTAACCATTTTACTTATCTCCTGATTAAAGTATTGTGGAATGTAGCTTATACAAAGACAACGTTGTAACTGGTGGGTGAGTGGATAGAACTCAATCAGAAGAGACAGCGTTTTATGTAAAGGGTACTTGTTCTGTAATGTCACGTTTGTATATAGGAGGATTCTATTATATTAATTTTATGAAGTTAGAAAATTAATTTTTTGAAACATCTGTTTCCAGGGTCAGCTCCATAGTTCAATGTGGCCCATTTTGTATTTTCTTTAGGTATGCCTTTGTTTAATACAATTAAAGAACAGTTCTCAGCTTTTGAAGAGAAAAAGGAAAAAATTTCCTTATTGTAGTTTTGGAAATTTATCATATATTTCCATCCAGAGGAATAATGCTTTGATTTTTATTGTTGTTTTGGAAAATTTATCAGATGTTTCCATGCATTGGAATGCATGTGATCATTGTAAGTGAGCTAATGAAACATGCCAAGGGCAAATATTAATTCGAAGTTCAGGAATCCTACAGTTGAAAAACCTCAAATAGGTATTTACCTTTAGGCCTAGAATTTTAAGTTATTACAAATAAGGGGTGTTCCTTAGCATAAAGAACTTACTTGGTGAAAAAATAAAAATAAACATAAGCCTTCTGGTAGGACATGTCTATACCATAGTTTTATGGACTAAAAATCTGTACACTCAAACACATTTTTCAATATTGTATAATCTTGATGTCATTTATTTTATTTTAAAATAAAATTTCCACTTATTTCTTATAAATATTACTTTGATTCCATTTTCTTATGTAATTAATATGCTAAAGGTTCAAATGCCTTTAGGAGAATTTAATGGACATTTTAGTTCCAACATTATCTTGGTGGTGTTTGGTTTTCTACAGTAGCTGATGTTTAAAACTTTCTTTCATTTTCAGCCCTGGTTCAAATGCACTTCACTACTTTTATTTACAATTCTAAACTCTCCTTAAACTTTTAGATGGATTCCACTGAAAAATTAATTGTAACTATGAAAGAAAAATAAGTCTTGTTTTGTCATTTTAATTGCTTCTCAATAAAAAAAATTATTTTACCTCAAGTATAATGTTTCCTCCAAATATGAGTATATTCATTGGCAAATACTTTATAGTTATAATTATTTTGAAATCATATCAAGCAAGAAATGGTAACAATATTACTTTTGAAAGTTTATGCCTTTGAAAAGTCTATATAATACAATATGTGATATATTTCTGTAAGAAATGATAATGACACACCTTCATCATGTGCCAGGAACTCTGCCAAGCACTTTTAGTCACTTCATAATTCCCCTTAAGCCACATATTACCATATTTTGCCATGTATAATGAGCATGTTTTTGCCCAAATTTGTGAGGGAAAAATAAGGATGCGCATTTTACATGAGTAGTATTTATTTTGTATCTATATAAATGTTTTTAATTATTTTATTTATGCTTATAAGTTAGGAGTGTTAACTCTAGAAATCAATAATGATATCCATATGCAAAATGTTAAGCAAATCCTAAAATTCTTTCATAATACAAAAAAAAAAGGTACCTGAATATAACAAATAAAATTTTTAATTAAAACATTAAAACAAAAAATGTTTTTTTCCCTGAAAGTTTGGGCCAAAAACACAGGTGAGTAGTATACATGGGGGCACACTATACATGGTTTAATATGGTAAACCCCTTTCCTGGGGAAGCATTTTAGGATCCAGAGAATTAAGTAATGTACAGTGTGAGACTGTAGTCAATGCTGCAGTCAGAATTCAAACTGGGTCTCTTTAATTCCAAACCTAGTTTGTTCGTTTTTTTCTCTGAATTCCATTGTATCTAAAGGAATTCACTAAGCGCATGAAGACTGATCTCTGCTAACATGATCTGAACTTCAAAATAGCTAATGATGTAAGTTTGGTGATGAAAAAAATACAGCGCTATTGCCTCAAATGACATACTATATTGTTATAATTCCCAGGAAGGGAAGGTTCTATTGTGCCAAAAGATAATAGTCAGGTTTTTGGTGTATATTTATTAAAATCGGTTTTATTTAAATGTAAAGGTAGTCTCAATACAGTGAACTGAGAGGAACCATTCATATCCTATATAACCATTAGATTGTCATTATACTGATTATTATTGAAATCTTTGTAGTACTCAGTTATTTTGGTAATAATAAGCTTTAACCTGCAATTTCCTGTTTCAAGAGTGGAAAAATGGAAATTTTCAAATAAAACCATTCATAGATTATTCAATTAGTGAAATTCCTGCAGTAGTATAATTAAATTCCAAATTATCTTCCTGCTTGATGATTTTTTAAATATATACTTAATGAAGAACTTGTACTTGTAATATCTATTTATTTTAAATTATTTAAAACTTGGTTTACATACTTTCAACATGTTTAAAAAAATAAAAAAAACAACTTTTTTATTAGTGATTTTAAAGCTCTTTTATATGTTAACTGTAATTTTTTAAAAGAAACTACTTTAGCAAAAGTTTAAGGATAAGCTGACTTTCTACTTTAGAACATCCCAAAATAAAGAAATTTGACTCCCATGCGAAAGTAATATTTCAATACTTCTTGCTAAAAAGAATGGTTCAGCCTTTTCAAAGGGACTATAAACTAGAGAAGTAGACACCATGGACTACTGAAAAATTCTAACTCTTAAACCCTGCTTCCTGAGGGGAGGCATATTATCATTTATAATGTGCTCAATCCTTCACAATCTCACCAGGGTCAGGGACCATTTAAAAAAGAAAAAAAAATAAAAAAATAAAGAATAAATGAATGGAAAGAAAAAGACATCAAATGAGTATAGAATGAGTTAGGTGGGGGTGGAGGGGGAAGCAGCTTTTAAACCCACAGACTTTTTGCTCTTGTATGTTGCCAATCAATCATGCCAGATGGTATGATTATAGGTTGCTCTTGATCCATTTTTTACAAGATCCTAAGAGAATTTGTATCCTAAAAGGACCTGATCCTCCCCTCCCAGAAGTTTATCAAATGAACTGACATTCAAAACAGAACAAAAATAACCATATCACAGAAGTCTGTTAGTGAATTTAAATTAAAGAATTATTAGTATGACAACAATATTTTTTCTATTTCCCTCTTCCTGTACAAGTTATTTCATGTACAGTGAAGCAGTAAAGTCTAAGACATGGACTTTCTCTTTTTGAACTCCTGTGGAAGAGATAAATTGATTTTCTTAGGCTTTCCTTAAGAGTGTATCATTTCAATGATTGTCATTGCTGGTTGAATTTTATTACATCATACAATACACAGATTTGGGTATCAGAAATGGGATGATAAAGTTACACCTCCAGAATGCTGTTGATTAAAAGAAAATCCTAGCAGTTGGTTTATTAGAATAGCGTTAGTCATCCTCTCTTCTAACCATGTAGTAGTGGAATCTCACCATATTTCAGTAAAAGAAAGATGTCAGAATATTTAGGATAATTTTCTCATACAGTTTGGAGAAGTGGTATTTTGTTTGCATGAAGCATCCATTTTTCATCTCTCTCTTCCCTTGGGAGCTAACATAAATCAAAACAACTCAAATGTTTTTAATTTCAGTGTGAGATCAGCAGCTGTTGCCCAGAACTCCAGTTGCCACAAAAGAGGGAATTTTTTTTTTTTGGAGTCTCAAGTCAGATAGACAATGTAGCAAGATCTAGTTACATACTCTAATACTTACTATGCATATGCACATTAGAGACCATAATAACAAAGAATTGTGTTTACTTAAACTCACAGTTTTGCAAAAGTCAAACAGTTATGTAATTGTCCCTATAGCACTGTGAATCATGGTGGTAGAGAAATGTAATCAATTAGTGACAAGGTTCTTTGATGTCCTCTATAGTGGGTTGACATAACAAATGACCCATTGAAGAGCACTGGGCTCAACTAGATTGCTTAAAAGGAAATTGAGTTCAAGTGAATATTTCCAACAGTTTATTTTGAATGTTTATACTTTATGCAGTTCCTAAAAAATGTATAATTAGACTATCTGCTTAGTTTTCCAGAGGAAAGAAGTAAATGCGAGAGTTTCATTTGAATGCCATCCACATCTTTTATTTGAAAATAAAGACACGAAATGCAAACTTTTTAAAACCAAAGTAGAATAGAGAATTGGCCTTTGGATTTTGTGAGTCTTAAGCACTAAATATGTCTTAAAGGGCAATGATACCATAGAATTTTCAATTCTCCTTTGGTATAAAACATGTGGCTTTAAGCTAGTTTTCATAAGATTAAATGTACAAAGGAGGAAAAAATACATATAGTTTATATTTTATGGTTTGAACACCCTTTGGAGTAACTACACAAAAAAAAACCTGATGAATGATGACAAGCAAAAGAACTGTGACAAATATGATTCTGATTCAAAGCCAATGATGCCACCATATTTATTGTTAGTTTCTGAGCTTTCTTTAAAATTTAAAACTTCTCTCCAAAGAGACTGATCTAACTCCCATTGCTGATGGTTTGTTTTGGTCTAAACTCCGAATGGAAATTTGGCCTGGAACTAATCTATTCTCCTTAAATTCCTTTAAAACAAGATAAATTGATTTCAATTCAAAGTCTCTAAGACTTTGCTAAGCTTCCTCCCCAGAATTAGACGAACAAAATCCAAACACAAGGCCTTGCTTCAGCCATTGAGGGGCATCGGGTGATCCCAACGACACAATTTCTGAAGGCTTTTTGTAAATGCACTTCAAGAGTTTAAAATCCATTCATTTCTCATGCCTCCATTCATTTCCCCACAGCTCCAGACCAAACACAGAGGAACTTAAATGCAGATGAATAATTGAGGTCACTGTGCCTAAGAGTTCAAGGGGTTTTACTACGAGTATAAATAAGTGTCCAAACATCTGAATGATCTGAGCTCAAATCCTCTCACCTCTTTTCTTATAATACAATTTTGAATTTCAGTTTAAAAGATCACCACCTGTTGTTGATAATGTTCTGAATCCAAGAAAATGATAACTTAAAGTCAGCTTTTAATTTTAAACATATATTTATTTTTTTATTTATTTTTGACAGAGAGAGAGAGAGAGAGAGACAGAGACAGAGAGACAGAGAGAGAGAGAGAGATGGGGACAGAGGCAGAGAGAGAACTGAACTGGGGGCACTTCCCAGTTCAGCATATGGTTCCGCACAGGCCGGGGCCAGGATTCGATCCTCGGTCCCCGACGCTGCAAAGTGATCGCTCAACCCACTGAGCTATCCCAGCTTCCCCATTTTTAAATATACATATATTTTTTAATTCATTTTTGACAGAGAGAGAGAGAGATACAGAGCCAGAGAGAGAAAGCTATTAATTTTAATTGTTAAATTTATTGGGGTGACATTGGTTAATAAAAATGACATCGGTTCCAGGCGTACAATTCTACATACCTTTTCTATGTGTTACATTATGTGTTCATCACCCAGAGTCAATTCTCCTTCCATCACCACATATTTATCTCCTCTTCTCTCTTCTCCCCCCTCCCTCCTTACCCTCAAGTAAACACTAAACTGTTAACAGTGTCCATGAGCTTTTGTTTCTTTGTTGCTTTCAGTTTCCACATATGAGTGAAGTCATATGAATATTAGCTTTTTCTGTCTGTCTGACTTATTTCACTTACCATGATGACCTCAAGGTCCATCCATGTTGTCACAAAAGGCAGTATTTAATCTTTTCATATGGCTGCTTCATATCCCATTGTGTAAACGTACCACACCTTCTTCATCCAATCATTTATCACGGGACACCTTGGTTGTTCTCATGACTTTACCACCTGAACAGCACTGCAGTCATCATTGGGTTACATATGTCTTTGTGGACTAAGGTTTTCAAATTTGGGGGGTAAATACCCAGAAGACGTATTGCTGGGTCATATGGTAAGAATCAGCTATTCTAAATGGCCCAAAATCAGTTTTGCAGAATG
Source organism: Craseonycteris thonglongyai (assembly GCA_004027555.1). Taxonomy (NCBI): domain Eukaryota; kingdom Metazoa; phylum Chordata; class Mammalia; order Chiroptera; family Craseonycteridae; genus Craseonycteris; species Craseonycteris thonglongyai. The sequence goes on from PVKE010020797.1 coordinate 18,381, forward strand.
AATATATAAGCCGCTTGCCACCCCCACTCCAAATATTTAGTATAAATGATTAGATTTCTTGATTCCCTGTGGGAAAATTACTGTCATTTGCAGTGAACTATCAGAGGAGTAGTATGATTTTGAAGAGTCCTGTGAATTTTAACTTCTAGCAATCTTACTGAAAGTTTATAGTAATATGTTTTAAAGGGACCAGGACTCATAAGTATTTACTTGGCAATAATGTATTTATAACCTACATTAAGCCTGGTACTATACTAGACACTAAAAATACAAACAAGATTAAAATAGCCTTTGTCATTGAAGCCTTATACACCACTTGACGATACTGAGGGTGGGGGAGGGGGAAACATATGAAGAGAGAAATGAGCATATCTGAGAAGTGTTAGAACACTTTGTTGAAGAAGTACCAAAACCTTTGGGATAGCCATAGAAGACATGGTTAAAGTATGGCTTCAGGTGAAATTTAGAAGATGAGTTTAGAAATACCACGCAAAGAAGGGAAAGAATGCCTGGCATAATTAAAAAATAATATGGTAGCTAGAAAATATCACTAAGGGATGTAAGGAGGAGGTTAAATGGTATGTATTATATTGTGCAAGTCCCAGTGTACTGTGAATAGCTACACAAAGTTGCCAACCGGGTAAATATGTCGACCATGCGAAACTCAAAAGGAAATGCAAGTGAGAAAAATTAAAAGGATTGCTAAGTGGTATTGTAGTTCAGTTACATTTTGAAACTAAGGAAATAGGGGAATTTTAAGCACTAGGAGCTCAATTTTCAATGTGGACATAATTAGTGATCAGTGTGGAGCAACAAATCAATATATTGAGGTCATAGAATTTAGATAAGATCGAATTATGTGTGATGACAAAGTTCAAATTTAGTTTAGGCTCATATTTTTGGAGCTCAGAGGCCAGGGTCATAGATAGCTTTTCCATATGAATATTGAAACCTCCTGGGATAATGGAAGAACCAGACTTGCTTGGTATCTTTTCTTAATGTGAGGAGTGACCAGGTGAGAACCAGGTGACAGAATGAGGGGAAAAGTAGTTTCATTGAATAGGATGTGCCTCAGGAAAGAAAAATACCTTTGCATAAAGGTAGAAAGTTACTGTCCTAGAAGTAGAAGCATAGACCACAATATAGACCCTACCTCTCAGTTTCAAGAACCAAGGAATGTAAAAACTGAAGCACTCTTTCTTTAAACTTATAGGATTAGGTGTTCTTTGAATAGAATCTGGATTTAGTTATTGATAAGATTAAGATAATATTCTAGAAAAAGACTGAAGATATATGTGAACAAGTGAGTTCACAGTTGTCTAGAAGACAATAGGAAGGATTTCAAGACAAAAAGTATGTTAAGAAATGGGTTATGAAAAAAAAATGGATTAAGAAAATAAAATGCCTGGATTATATAGTAAGAGAATACTATTCAGATGAACAAATCTGATGTTAAGAAAATAGAAGAGACAGGGTCTTAAGCATATTAGGGATCAGGTTTGAAGCAACATCTGTGTCCTTACAAGACTGCACTGTAACAGAGGTAAATACCATAGTTAGAAGTGGAACAGAGGAATGGAGGAGAAAATTGTACGGCGAATTTTTCATTCAAATTTTGAGGACAGATTTTTTTGGTCCTACTGTTCATGTGTGCTGTCAAAGAGGCCATTTTCCTGTTCAAACCACCTCTGTCCTTGTTGATGGGCATAGATGGAAATGAACTCTCAGCATATGGGAAAACGACTATTTATTACAATGTTCTTTGGTAATAGGAAGTATTTCATCTGAACAAAATATGGTATTTGGTTAACACCTCATAAAACAGAAGTCCAAGCTGATGTAAGTAATTGTAAATTTACGGAAAGGTACGGTTCTGGAAATTTTCTCCCTGCCATCAACAACAATTATTCTTGCAGGCTCTTTCTGTCCCCTATAAAATTTATATGATTTTAGCCAAGAGAAGTGAAACAAAGATAAAAGATAAATCAGGCAGCTCAGCTGTTGAGCATTATCTACAGGAACGCGTAACAACCAGATCAAACCCAAGTTTATCTCTCCCTGGGTGGGAGGAGCTACCACTGGGTCTGAATGTGCCGGAGAGAGTGAAAGTGGAAACATTTTTCACCTACAGGAAATTTAACGGGAGTCTGATCATTGGTTTGAAGTTATCTTCCACTGAAGAAACCCTCAAAACTAATCTGATTTCAAACACCACCCTGTTTCCCTGCCTCCCTCACACACACACACACACACACACACACACACACACACACACCCCAAATACTCGAGAGTAATATGCTATTTTTCAGGTTTAATGCTAATCGTTATGACCTTCATTAAATTTGTGACCAAAACACAAAAAATGAGGTTGATCTGATTGAGGATGTAGTTTTGGAATTGATACAGATGATGCTATTATTAAAGGGTGTGACTTTTTAATATTTTAATAGGGAAGGGCATTTTCCATGTATCTTTGCACTTCTATCAGAGGGAGCACTTATATTTCAGGGGAGTTTTTGATTATCTAGAAAAATAATTTCACTTATACTTGAATTAAGATGTTCTAGATATTTCTTTCTTTCTTTTTTTCCATAACTTTTATTGTAGTATATTGTGTTTTGCTTTTTTTTGTTTTGTTTTTTGTTTGTTTTTTATTGTTAAATTTAATGGGGTGACGTTGATTGGTAACAATTAGATAGTTTCCAGATGTACAAGTCCACATCACATCACCCAAACATCGCATTATGTGCCCACCACCCAGAATCAGCTTAGATATTTTTTACTACTCTTTTCTACTGAAATTTCATAGTTTCTTATGTATGCAGACGAACACACTAAGAGTCACGGAGTCTTGATTTGCATATCATAGAAAGGCATGTGTTGTTTATTTGGTCAAAACAGCATCAAATGTTCTTATTAAAATTTATCATAATTGCCAGAAGGGCAAAAAGACTGATAAAGAGTGTCCTTTTGTTGTAATAACATGATTCTACTAAACAAATAAGAATAACAGATTATATTTATTTGCTTTCTACACATCTTAGACAGTATATAAAATGAGTAGGAATTAGGGGAAAATGTGGAGATGTAAAGAGACAATAGCAGGTGGGGAGAAATAAAATACTCACTGTTAATAATAGTATGTATTGGAACAGAAGAGGAAGGTCATTTTACTAGGCAGCTGTAGAGTATGAAAAGAAACTGGTCCCATAACAGAAGGTTTGAAAGTAAGGAAAGATTGATTGTTCAACAGTTTTCTACATCTGGTCTCCTTGATTTCAAACATTTCCAGATTGTTATCCAAGATTGCAACTGGGCAAACGCTGCACTCAAGTCAATTAGGAAAACACAACACAGCAAAACACACACACACACACACACACACACACATCAAAAGGAAGCATAAGTTTGAAATATTCTGAAGTAAGAATGCTAAATGTTGCGTTGCAATGTTCTTTGTTTGTTTCTATAATTCTGTCTTACACTTTGAAGTGGTAAGTATTATCTTTAAACTTATTGTTAGGAATTACAACACCCTGTCAAAGCAGGTCATTCAGAAAATAATAAAAATTGAGGTCATTCAAAAGGATTTCCTTAGTTTCAGAAGTAGAGTAATAATAGTAAATTACAAGTATCCAGGGAATGTACTTTTGGAACTCTTAAACCTTTTATGAGGAAAAGGGAAATGGTATATTTTTCCCTATTGTTATCAGGTGCAAAGTTTGAAAATTGAGGAAGATAGGAGTTTTTTTTTACTTTCAATGGATAAACACTTAGAAATCTTAAAAACAAATAATTTAATGGTATATAGCTTCCTGAATATTAAAGAAAATGACTACTGGTACGTTTTATCTTCCTGTGTATATACACACACAACATTGACAGTTGGGCATTCTTTTGTTTCATGTTGGATGACCAATATGATGTCATTTATGTCCACCTGAATTCAATTCAAATCACCAATATGTGTAAAACATGACTATATGCTGAAGAGATAAAAACAACTGCAAAGAGACATAAAAGTTACTACCCTGGGAATTGCACCCCAAGTTAACCAAATAGAAACATTCACATCAAAATCAAATAGTAGTATGTTTAATTTATTTTTTCTTACTTTTGAAATTTAGCATATACAATGAAGTGAGGAGGGCAGGAATAAAAATTAGGGGAAGCCAGGATGGCTCAGTGGGTTAAGTGCTCGCTTTGCAGTCCTGGGGACCAAGGATCGAATCCTGGCCCTGGCCCATGTGGACCCATATGCTGAACTGGGGTGTGCTTCCCAAGCAGGAGGCCCCCAATACAGTTCTTGCCCCACAGTTGGGCCCCTGGCTCAAGGGGGTGTGGCTCCCATGCAGAAGGCCCCCAGCAAGGCAGCCCCTGCCCACCTGTGTGGAACAAAACCATGTTGAAACACTGATGAAGTACAATTATGGAGACTGCTCTGGACCCTCCCCCTTTTTATCTGTCTCTCTCTGCCTCTCTCTCACTCTGTCAAAAACAAGAAAATAAATCTTTAAAAAAAAAAATTACTCAAGGGGCAGACTGAAATAAGTAAAGAAAGGACATGAACAGGATTATGGATCATAGATACTAGAATAAAATACGTTAACATAAATTTTTGGTGGTATTGCTCCCATAATATTTAAAGAAGAACCATCTGGAAGACGGGGAAACTTTAGTCATTGTGTTTTTCATTTCTCTGGAGTCTGTGAATAGAAATGCAAATAACTAGTGTGTTCTTTCCATGTGTTGGTGATAATGTTTTTCACTATCTTCATCTACGTGGGCCTATATAGTGATAGAAGTCAACAAGAATTACAGAGTTTTCGTATGTCTGGGAACGACTAGTGACTCCACCTCACGTGCCATCTGTGACTCATGCTATTCTTATTACCCAGGCAATTACCAAAACAGAGAGATTGACTGGTTATGCCAGGAGATTGAATGTCAGCATCCTAGACACAGGACAGAGGACACATCTGCAATGAAGAGCAAAACTATGGGAGTTCAAAATATTTCCATACCTAAACATTTTTATGTATATAATTTAATTCAGATGCTTAACTAGCCTAGTATGTATGTCGCCTCTTCAAGAAACTGAAGAATTTAGCGTTACCATTTCATGATGCCATAATCCTAAAGTTTTATAGGATACAGTGACTCATTGTGCTCTGGAAATCTTTCCAAAATTGGCATGCCAAGGGACATATACGGACAGTGAAGTCACTGCATGCATGCAAAAGAGAATGGGGAAATATTTGAAAAAGTAACTCATGTCTTGTGCTCATTGTGATTGAACTTTATATAGCAGAATATAAAATCGTTTTATACCCACCTTTAAAAATCATGTGGAAAGAAAAAAAAAAATTCATGTGGATTAGAAAAATATATACCATATAATGAAATCCTTGTGTTTATCTGGAATTTATAAAATGAAGATCAACTCAAATTGTTTTCTGTTCAGGTATGGGTTGTGGTTTTATTATTACTCTGATTTTACTGTAAACATATTTGTACATATAATGTAAATATAGTTGACCCTTAAACAACATGTGTTTGAACTGCACAGGTCCACTTATATGCGAATGTTTTTCAATAAAAATGTGAAGTACTATATATAAATGCATATTCTCTCTCTGATGCTTTTATTTTCTTTTTTTATTGTTTTTGACAGAGAGAGAGAGATACAGAGACAGAGACAGAGAGAAGGGGGAGGGCCCAGAACATTCTCCATAGTAGTACTTCATTGGTTTTTCCACATAGTTTTATTTCACAGGTGGGCGCAGGGCTGCACAGGGCAGGAACTGGGCTGGGGTCTCACCCTGGTGAGAACCGAACTGGGGGCACTCCCCAGTTCAGCATATGGGTCCATATGGGCCAGGGCCGGGATTCGATCCTCGGTCCCCGGGGCTGCAAAGTGAGCGCTTAACCCACTGAGCCCTCCCGGCTTCCCCGTGATAGTTTTCTTAATAATATTTTCTTTTTTCTAGCTTACTTTATTGTAAGAACACCGTGTATATATATGTAATGCACAAAATATGTGTTACTTGTTTATGTTATTGGTAGGGCTTTGTTCAACAGTAGCCGTTAGTGAAGTTTTGGGGGGCAGTCAATAGTTATCCATAGGTTTCCTACCACCAGAAGATGATGGATTGGTGGTACCTCAAGCCCCCATGCTGTTTAAGGGTCAACTATATATATTAATACATTGGGGGAAGCAGGGATGGCTCATCAGATTGAGCACTCGTCTTGCAGCCCTGGGGACCAAGGATCAAATCCCAACCCCAACCCATGTGGACCCATATGCAGAACTGGGATGTGACCCCAGCTTGGTTCTCACTGGGATGAGCTTCCTATACTGGAGGCCCCCTGCCCAGTTCCTGCCCTGCGCAGGCCCATGCCCACCTGTACAGTGAAACTATATAGAAAACCTGATGATGTACAACTATGGAGACTGCTCTGGGACCTCCCCCTTCTTTCTCTGTTTCTCTCTCTCTGTCAAAAACAATAAAAATAAAACTTAAATATATATATATATATATATATACATATATATATATGTATATATATATATGTATATATATATATATATATTATATTTTCTTTTCATTGTATGAGTGCAAACTTCTTCCTCAGGTAGCCTTTTAGAAATAACCCCCAAGAGTTTAAAATCTATTTCTTATACCTCCATTTCATTTTCTCCCAGCCCCAGAACAAACATGTGGGAGTTAAAATGCAGATGGCTAATTGAGCTCAGTGTACATATAAATCCAAGGGGATTTAATGCGAGAATAAATAAGTTTCTAGTCTTTTGCTATTGAATCTGATTTTCCTCAGCTTCTGTGTGGCATTTAAGACAGGGAAAAAATAGAATCTTTTAGTGGAATTGAGTATAACTATCTCCATGAACTGCAAAATATCAATAAAGTGGATACAATGCCTTTGCATTCAGAAGAAGGTGTCACTGGAAAGTAAGGGACATTAATTTGTGGCATATTTTTGGATTTAACTCTTTCACATTCGATTCTGTTGTTTATGTTTTGGAACCACGGGCTGTATGCTAAAGTATGGATGACTTACAAAGTTATACATAGCTGGCTTCCCTTACTAGCGCCGTCATCAAATAATGCAAATGATGTTTGTCATAATTTTCTCTCCCTCTGTTATATTTTTTTCATTATGTCTCATCTTTGTCTTCATCTTCTCAGCCTTGCATTGTTCTTTTATCTCATAAAGTTATGTTTTTAAGTGTTAATATCTTAAGTGTACACTATCATGAATAATGAATTTTAAGCATATTTATTTATTTCTCTCAAAGATCCAGTTTACTGAGTTTATATTATCTCACTTCTTAAAATTCAAGCCTTAATACGTGTTGAGACACAAGGCTGCAGTGGTGTTTGTAAAATATTACCCAATTTCCTGTATCCTCTCCCTTAGGATAAATTTCACAATATTTCTGCGGAGTTCAGGAAAAAGCTGGGGCTTTGATATGTCTCCTTGGCTTTGCTTCCTGTTTTATTGTGCGGCTTCCCTGAATGGTCCCACGACCAAGACTTCTTTTATGCCTTTGGGTACTAAACAAGTCATGACCATGATGAGCCAGATAACATTCCTTGCATTGCTCATTTTAAGCATAGATTGAGGGTATGGTTAGAATGAGCCACAAGTGTTCTGGGTTTATAGGCCTATTCTATGTGAAATAACTGTATAATCTTTGACCTATTTGGTAATGCTTTGGGGAATTAGAATTACATACAGGTGCAAGCAATGGGGTAAGAAAAACATTGCAGAGATCCGTTTCCTTTCCACAATTTCACATTTTTCCATAGGGGCTGTAGATTTTAAGTCAAGTGAGTGTGAGATTTAATAACCTTTCTCCCCCTTACTATTTTTTTTATAGTTAAAATATTACTTTTAAATAGCTTTAATCAATTAGCCATACATAGACTTTTGTATTAATGCTTTTGAATAACATGTTGATTTATAAATCACTGGGAATGTTAAAATATCATTTTCAATGTGTTACATTATTCCACAGTACCTAATATGATTACCTAAAAAAATCAAATCAACTAAGTGAAACTAGCTTCATAGATATAAGTAGGCATGAGAAATATAAATAATTATATGAACACATCTGTTGAATATTTATTTACCATCTTTTCACTTTTTTATTATTCACAGGCCTTCAGTTTATCACAAAGCATAAAATAAAGCACCTTTACAGATGTAGAACTGTAAATTGGATAAATTGAAGAAAAATAGTTATTATAAATTTGACCACAAATGGACATGTTTGTGCGTGCATGAGTGCACACACATTAATGTGAATGGTGGTAGATATACATGTGAAGAACCATGTATATCATGGTTCATTCATGTTTAGAACATCATTCTAAAACTCAGGTCACATCCCTCTTAACTAACTCGTGGATTCTGCTGAATACCCGTTCTTTGAAAACAAGAAGAATACCCACTCAATATTAGCAGATTGAATGGGAATACAGAAGAGATAAAACAAAGATAAAGCAATCCTAACAATTTTTTATTTTTTATTTTTATTTTTTTATTTTTATTTTATTTTTTATCTTTTCACATTTATAGAGAGAAATTATCTTTTTGTCTTCAGTGCATATTTATTTCTATTTTACTTTTTGACAGATAGAGAGAGAGACAGAGACAGAGACAGTTAGAGAACCGAACTGTGGGAACTCCCCAGTTCAGCACGTGGGTCCTGCCTGGGCCGGAGCCGGGATTCGATCCTCGGT
>PVKE010020798.1:0-27147 GCA_004027555.1 Craseonycteris thonglongyai
AGTGTATATATTATATACACTATTATATTATAAATGTAATGTATATATTATAGTGTAGTATAGTGTACTATATTACAAGTATACTGTACTGTAGTGTAGTGGTGTGTCATGTCCTGTTGTGTCATATTGTGTCATGTTCTGTAGTATAACAGAGTCTTATTATATCATATTATAATATGATATAAGAAGGCAGAGATATGTGTTTGTCGATTATCGCTGCAAATTGAGTTGTTTGTCCTTTACATATTATTCAGATTTTCATAAACTTATCTATTTATTTTGGCCTAAAGAAGTCAGTAGAAAGCTGCTGGAAGTATCATAATCTCTTCAAAAAGAAGGGTATGTTGTTTTTCAGAACCCAATTCCTATCTCCTCACTCCATCCCAAAGACAACCACTTCCAAGACTAGAGCAAATGAAACAAAAAGTGGTTTGTACTTTCAAATAAACTCATTCTTCTTTAACTTACCAAGTTCCAGGGCCATGGCTTACAGATCTCACTTTGAGGTAAGTGGGGAAGAGCCAAAAGAGAAGGAAAGCCACATGCCACTTGAAACACGGTAGGTTCTTGATAATTGTGTATTTGACTGGTGAATCATCCGATCATCTTATGGTTTCATTCCAGTTCAATGCCAGTGTAAGCAAAGAGGTGCCATCAGACCCCTAGATGGATGCCCACTCTGGACAGGCTCTGGGCTTGTGTCTGAACGTCCAACACCCCACACCTTTCTAGGGAGTCTGGAAGTAACCAAGACCTGACCTGCTGCTTAGTTCTGATTCTTGACTTCTTGGCCATTTCGCTCTGCGTTTCTATTTCTCTAATTTCCTCAAACACCAGCTTGTGAAAAGCCATTGCTACTTTTCTGTTTTGCTATGAATACCTGATTCATTTAATTCTTTTCTTATGTATATTTTTTATTGTGGTAAGAACTGTAATATGAGATCTACGCACTTAAACTTTAAAGTGCACAATACAGTATTGTTAACTACAGGCACCATGTAGTAGATCTCTAGAACTTCTTTTCTTGTGCAGCTAAAACTTAATATCCATTGTCAAGTGTTGAAGACAGTTGTGTAGGGTAATGGAGACTACAATAGGCTGGAGGATATGAGTCTCTTTTCCATCATGTGTGTCCTAGGATGGGCTCGTTAATTCCCTTTAGCTTGAGTTTCTGCAAGGACAATAGGAGTGTCATGATCATTTCCCTGTCTGCTTCACATGGTCATAATGAAAGTCATTTGAGACCACATTCAGCTTCACAAATATTATTACTACATATTTAAACACTCTGAGGTGCTACAATGCTAATGTGTTAGACATATTGACATATTGAAAGGAATAATAGTCTAGATCAAAAGTCAAAAACTGGTGACTCATGGGAACCACCCAGCCACTTGATGTGTTTTAGTTGGCCTGCCTGGTGTTTTCATGTATTGGTGCCAGCATTTAAAAATAAGGAGAATGGATATTTTAAAAGCAAAAACAAACAGAATTCCAGTTTATCTTGAAAACTGGAGAGCTAGCAACACAGAGCCTGCTTTTCCTGAGGGACATTTGGCTGGGGCTGAGGAGCACCTGCCCTTCTGGGCAAGCCATGAGCTCTATAATCCACTGCAGTCCCACCTGCCACACAGGTATATGAGCATTTATACACACCTGCTTCACTCGTGTCAGCTAATTGCCTGGATCCGGCAGCTGTTTTTCTTGTGGTTCCCTGATAGAGTGGAAACAAAGCAAGAAAATCTTAGATGCAAAGCCTGGCTTTTTCATTTACAATCTACGTATGTAACTGTAGACAAGTACAATAATTAACCCCTCTGAAATTCTCAGTCTTCTCACTTTTCATATGGACTTAAAGTTATCTAATGTGTAGAGTCTGGTGAGGTTTAGATATAGTGTTCATACAATGTTGGGCACCCATTCATTAAAAGATGACATGTTAGTTAAAATGGAACTCATACAGGAGGAAAATGGCAGCAAAATAAAGGGATCTCTAATGGTAGAAATTTAGGCATGGGAGAAAGACATTTTCAGATAGAGCGAGGGCAGGACACAGGACATGAACTTTATGGGGTACCATATAGCTGCTACTGGAACATCAGTGAGTAATACAAATACATAATGAGCTGTCACAATCCCCAGGCTGTCTTTGACAACCTTCCACTTTTAATCTGTGATTGGTATGGAGGGCCTTTGTGTCTGTGTAAAATACGTGTGTGCTCATTTCTCCTTTCCAGCTCTTGTATTTTCTCGTATGTCGTACTCTTCTCAATCTTGCGAGGTCTTATTTTGGTTCAGGATCCAGCTCATAGCTCCACTTTCTGAGAAATCCTCCCTGACACCCTCAGGTTTGATTAGCTCGCCTCTCCTATGTACCTTCACAGCCCCTGGAATTTCCTCCTATCATTAACAATAATTACAGAGCAGCAAATTTGATTTTCATTATTGCGAGGTCCTCCAAAGCAAGAATGACGTCTATAATAATAAATATTATGTGTCCAATTAGCTAGGCCACAGGACGCATACGTGGTCAAGCCTTATTCTTGGTATTTCTGTAGAGAAATGTTTTTGATGATATAACATTTAAATCAGTAGACTTTGAGTGAAGCAGATTACCCTCCATAGTGTGGGTGGGCCTCATCCAATCAGCTGAAAGTCTTAAGAGAAAAGACTGACCTCCCAAAACAAGAAGGAATTCTGCCTTTGGACTTGAACTGAAAACTCTTCTCTGAGTTGCCAGCCTGCTGGTTTACCCAGCCAATTTTAGACATGCCAGCCTCTACTATCTTGTGAGCCAGTTGCTCAGAATAAACCATATTTTAAGCAACTGACTCACAAGATACATATGCTCTTGGTTCTGTTTCTCTGGAGAAGCATGACTAACACAATGTCCTATTAACCTTTGTTTCCCTTATATCTGTGACACACAGTAATCACTAGGCAATTGTGGAATGAGTAAGCAAATAAATTAATATACACCTGAGTGATATTATAGAAACAATCTTTTTTAAGAATGTTAGTTCTTAGAAGTGCCCATAGAACTTGTCACTTAAAGATTTATTTTTATTGTTTTTGACAGAGAGAGAGAGACCAAGAGAAGAGGGAGGGCCCAGAGGAAACAATTTTCAATTGTATGAAAGGTTAGGCGAGTTCAATGCTGAGTTCTGAAAAGCTCGATTCTTCTCCCATCTCCCATCTTCTTAGTGACATATCTTTCTTCTGTAAAATCACAGACAATCTAGGTCACCTCATATTCTGCCTTATATTCCCGTTACATGTCTCCTTAAATTAAGAATTTCTCAAGGGCAAAAAAAAATATGTGTTAAGTCCTCCTCTTCTTGTGCAGTACCTGATACTTAGTAGATGCTCAGTGAATAATTCAGTTCAATTAGATTAGATTGCACTGAATTATTCCTGAAGTCTATCTCTTAAATGTTCCAAAGGGGGCCTCCCATGCCCCTCAGGTTTACTAATAAATAATGAGCTATTTTGCTCATTTGTCATATTTTCATAATTTTTAATGCATTGTATTGATTTTTTGCATAACATTTTTAATAAAAATCCTTCTGAAGTCTCCCAGTGTCAACCACCAGTAATAAATGTTAAAATACATCAGGGCCTATTTGGAGGTTATTTTTCTTTTCAATTATTGAATGGTGATTAAATTAGTGAAAACATTCAGACTGTCTAAATGGGAAAGTTCAAATTTTAAAAAATTACATGGGCTACATAGCTTCTTCCACTTGCTTAATACATTACAATTGACAAAACACTGCCCTACTTTATGACAGTTAAACAACTGAGTTGTATAGGGTATCATCATTAGCCTCATCCTATGAGTCTCAAAACTGGGATCCACAGTTAGTAATAATTAACACTTATGTTTACTAGCAGCTAGACACTATTCTATATACTAAATATGTAAACTCTTTAATCTTCTTAACAAGCACAAGAAATAGGTACTACTTTTTGATCATTAAAGAAGAGGAAATTGAAGACAAGAAAGGTGAGATAATCTGTGTGAGTGGTGGTTCATTTTATGCATCCACCTGACTGCATAACAGGGTACCCCGATATTTGCCTAAGCGTTATATCTGGGTATGCCTGTAAAGGTGTCTCTGGATAAGGTCAGCATATGAATGGGTAAATCAATGGAAGCAGAAGGCCCTCCCTCATATGGGTGGGCATTATTCAACCCTTTGAGGGTCTCCATAGAAGAAAAAGGTAGAGGAAGGAAGAGTTTGGCCTTTTCTGCCTGACTGATTCAGCTGGAACCTTGGTCTTCTGCCCTCCCGCTGAGATTTATTCCATGGTCCCCTCCGTTCTGAGGCCCTCAGACTGAGGCTGAATTACACCCCTAGTTTTCTGTGCCTGCAGCTTGCAGATGGCAGGTGGTAGGACTTCTCTTCAGAGGATGTGTATCTTACTGGTTCTGTGCCTCTGAGAACGCTAATCGAGTGCCCAAGGTCAGCCAGCTCAAAGTCACCGAGCAATCACCAGTTGTGGGTCAGAACTCAAACCAGATTTGTGGAATCCAAAACTTGGGTTTCCCCTGCATGGACCCTAGACCATTGCATCACACGTGAAACCCTTCCGCAAAGGTCTGTGGTTGTTAGTGGCCTTGATTTGATCGGGAGCATCAGGCAGGAAATTCCCTTCACTATGAAGTCGTCTTAGACACGTGACACACGAAGTCTCTCTTTATTCTTTCCCTCACCATATCTGTACAAGAATCACTGTTATTGCGGCCACAGCGTGAGAGTCCCAAGCCCCAGTTAGCGCAGCAACGTTGAAAAGGGAGTGAAAACAGAGGGGGGTCAGTCCCTGATTCTTAGCAAAAAGATACCAACCTGCTGGCTGCCGTGTCACCTACATCCGGGCCTCGGTTGCGCCGGAGTTTGAACAGCTCAACTTCAAAGGATTCGACAGTTTTAATTGAAAGGCATGTTAGCCTTTTTGTTAAAAAAAAAAATCCAAAGGGGGGAAAAAAGTGTTTAGGTTCAAGGAATATTCTATCTCTGTGAGACCATTGAAAGTCTAAAATATTTCCCAGCAAGATCCATTTGTTCAGCTATTAATATACTTTATTATTTTTCCACCACGGTAAGGACCTCGCTGTTCCTCTAGTCGTATTTCTCTCAGATGGAAAAAAGAAATCATTACAATTTCAGGCATTAGAAACCCTATTTTCCCGCAAATGAACAGAAAATGGAAACAAAAGTAGGCTTTGCTATGTGAAAAATCCAAACAGAGTATGCAGGCTTAGTTCTATCTGTTTTCCCACCTATCAAATTGGATTAAAAATCAGAAAAGACAAATTTAGAACACTACCTATTCAAATGACCCTAAATAAGATTGAGATAAAGGACAAACTGAGCAACTTTTGCTTAATTTTAAAGATTAGTTTTGATATTCACGTGAAGGTCCAAATCTTCTATACATGTTAGGATCTTATTATTTTTTAAATTTTTTAATTTTTATTATTGCTGTTCTGTCCGAGCTAGGATGCAAGTTTCATGAGCTCAGTGAGGTCATGGCCAGGTCCCCAGAATCTAGATGTCTGATGGATGGCCACCCAGAGTTTACCTTAACTTTGGGGGCCAGCTACCATCGCCACCCCTAGAAATAGGCCTTTGGAGTCAGGGAAACCAGGGTCGTGTCAGTCAGGTGCTGGGAACTCGGAAAACTCTACTGCAAGTGTCAGTTCCTGAATCATCTGCCCTTTCTCTGGGCCCTTCTGTCCCTGTTTGCCCGTTGATACTCAGGCTTTGGCTGAGTCTTCAGCTGGCTCGCTTGTCAGGACGTCCTGACATAGCATCCCTCTGTCGTCCCAAGAACTCTGCCTGACCTATCTGGGAGTTTCCCGAAGAAACAGGCTTCTAACTGTCCGTGGGCTGAAGAAGAAATACCATCCACAAAGTTCCAAGACAATGGGAGCAATGTGACCCCACTCAGCCCCTGACCCAGATGCACACACAGTTTTAGCACCCACTTTCAGCCTGGCTCTTCCAAACCACAGTCTCTACAGGACAATCACAGGGTTCCTGCAGCTGCAAGGGAGGAAGCAAGGAAACAAGCCAGAGATGAGGCAGAAATGAAACACGCCGGGGGGAGAGAGGGGCACAGCATGGAAGGCAGAAAAAGAGACCCTGTAGTCTCTGAGTTCCGCCAGCTGATTCTAATTCCAGCTCTCCTTGGTTCTCTCTCCAGATCTTTCTACAGTGCCCTCCTCCCAGGGCACAGGACCAGGGCCTCACATACCCTCCCCCGTAGTTTAACCTCCTTCGGCTGCCAAGTTGCATTTCTGTGCTGGCAAACCCAACATAAGGCGGAGCCTCTTTACACAACACCCTCATGCTGATGTCAAGTCCAGACCCAGGGAGCAGTTGCTCTAATAAGACCTGTTAGCAGGCAAAGGAGCTTGTTCAATTAAGGAATAGCTTTCATTCCAAGAAGGCCACGCTGGCAAGGCCCCAAGTACTCCAACCCCCGGCCCAGCGCTGACGCTCTGATTATCTTATTGTCAGATCAATAGCCCATCTGCTCCTTGCAGGAGCCTAAGCCTTCCTGCGCTAAATTAAAACAGATAGGATCAATCCGCGGTTAATTTCTCCCAACCAAACAATTTATCTTTCTTCTGGATCCTCTTGGAGGGTGAATTATATGATCCTGACACACTATTAGAGTTCTCTGACCAAAGAAAGGCCTGCTACGATGTGGTCCTGCTCTCTCTCAGCAGCTGGACAGCGTGACAAAGCCAGAGCCTTCTCTGCAAGTGTCATATGCAGACCTGATGTGAACTTTGCAAAGTGTCCGCCAGGGCACCGTGCAGGGGAAAGGGGATCCGCATGCCAGTGCATGTTCGTCATCTTGGAGCAGGAATTGAACCCAAATTTGATAAGCTGAGCATAAGCTTCTATTTCTGGGGAATAATATTTTCTCTACTTAAAGGAGGACATCTTGGACCCTTATGTCAATAGAAACCGGATTTAAATCGAACCTGGAACAAACTGGAGGTAGGTACTCTAAGAACATAGAATAGTGATAGGTATTATGAATAATAATATTATGATTGAGCACTTACCATGTCATGCTAGATGCTGTGAAACTGAAGGTTGGCATGAACGAAGTGACCTCCAAGGTCATAGAATGTGTGGAGGGTAGAGTCAGCACTTAGTACCAGGAGGCATGTACACAGAGGGCCCTGAGGGCTGTTAGAACATTGGGGTCCTTCCATACTAGTTGATAAGTAGCAGCTGACCCTAAGCCCCTGAGCGTTTGGTCCACGTAACCCAGCAGACTCACCACACATCTGCTTGCCTGAACCAGGTCACCTGGCCCTCCCTATGACATGGTCACTCAAGGGTTCACCCCTGGTATGGCAGAGGGTCTCCGGGAGACTGACGCATGGTTGGGGCCAACATCTCTCATGGTTGTTAATATTTGATTCCTTCTGGCAGCACCAGAGTGTGTTTCTGGGGATGCCTGACTCGCCACCTCATATTCTTAGCCAGAATGCTCTTGTTCCCAAGAGAAGTGGATCAAGGGGAGGAAGTCTGGAGGATACCAAAGACGGGGAGGTCATGGGGTCAGCGGGTCCACCAGTGATTCAGCTCTCTGGGAGGGGTGTCTGTAATAGGCTGAAAATAGTGATAACTAACACCTATTGGTGGAGATGTCAGGATGGCTCAGCAGGTTAAGCGCTCACTTTGCGGCCCCAGGGTCCAGGGATCGAGTCCTGCGGTCCTGTCCCCAGCCCATGCAGACCCATATGCTAAACTGGGGTGTACTTCCCAGGCAGGGAGCCCCGGGCCTGGCTCCCACCCTGCATGGCCCCATATCCACCTGTGTGGAATGAAACTATGTCAAAAACTGATCATATATGGCTTTGGTGACTGCTTTGGTCCTTCTCCTTTCTCTCTGTCTCTCTGTCTCTCTGTCTCTCTGTCTCTCTGTCTCTCTCTCTCTCTCTCTCTCTCTCTCTCTCTCTCTCTCTCTCTTTCTCTCTCTGTCAAACAAAAATAAATCTTAAAAAAAAAACGAAACAACTATTGATGACTTACCATATGTCTGGCACGGTTTGAGCCCCTTATAATTATTATTCCATTTGATCTTCTTTAGAAAGGCCCTATTGTAGAATCTGATGAAAAAAATAGATGAACAAAGAAAGGAAAGCTACTATTATCCAGATGCACAAAAAAGTTGAATAACTTTCTCAATGTCACAGGATTAATGAGAATGGTGCCAAGGGTCAAACCCAGGCTGTTCGGCTTCAGATCCCAGGCTTACAGCCTGTTCACCATATTGTTTTCCAGAAAGAGGAAGGAAATGGGAAAGGAAGTCTCTCACAAAGTATAAGAACAGGCGAGTGAGTCATCTCAAGGACTCGCTCCTGGTATCGGGCATCAAAGCTGCTTGCCCCCCAGTAGCAGCCATCATGGGAGGGTGGGGGGTGGAGAATCTCCCCCACCTCAGTGTTGACACCCAGGTTCTTTGCACAGTTGTACTGACGCTGTGTCAGGCAATGTTTGCTGTAATCGCCTGCCCAGAATCCATTTCTCCTTATTCGAGGACTACCATGATGACTTCCATGTGATGTGCCATCCTTCCTGTACCTTCAGTAATATGGCCAAGGCCCAGCCAATTGGAACATTGTTCTCCCTGCTTAGTTTAGTGCACATATATGAGGAACAGATTCTTGGGGTATCATTTGGAGCAGCTGGATTCAGCTATGCCTGAACCAAACATCCTGAACTTTTCAGTTAGGAAAGTTCATCTTTTTATTCATAGAGACCAAGTTGGATTTTCATCACTTAAAAACAAAAGGAGTCCTGTAACATATAGCTATATAAGCCATGGAGGGGAAAATTAAGAATAGCCAAGACCAGTTTGCTAAGGTCTGGAAGCCAGCTCCAAACAAATCGGTGAGAAATACTAGTATTTGACTTACTCTGCTGTTTCTCTCTTGCACTTGTCCTAAATCACAACTTCCTCTGAAGTCAGAACCAGGGTCCCTGGGGGTGTAAGTGATCAGTGTCAGATATGGCAGGGATGTGGGCATCGGTGACAACACACATGCTTCTGAAGACCCGGCTTAGCCTGAAAAACCTGTAGTTTGGTAATTCCTGGTCTTCTAGGCACCATAGGCAATGTCCAACAGTCAAGGTGAGCAGACCTTATGATAAGCAGGAAAATGACCATGGGAAACCCCAGCCAATAGACCATGACCTACAACCAATTCATTCAAGGTCATAGAGACCAATACATCATTAAGACAAGCCATTGACCTTGGTACACCCCAATCTGACCTTGTTCAGCACAATGCCACCATTATTGATTACTGCTCTGATGAAAGCAAGAGAATGTTGCACTAAGGGTCAGAAAGCCTGGGTTCTAGGCCTGGATTCTGGGCAAGTCACTTCTTATAGCTGAACTTTCCCATGCATAAAAATGAAATTCTTAGGCCAGTTCTAATTAGTTGGGTTGCTTTGATTTCATACTAATGGGAAACACAAATACAAATGCGAATGTCTCCATCTCTTTAAAAACAAAAACAAAAAAAAAAGTCATCATGATTGACAAGGGTTATGCATATGAAACTGATAATGGTGGAATCATGGACTCTTGGGGCCTGAAGGAATTTCTTTGTGGACAGTGAGACCATCTAGGTTCCTCGAGCAGAAGTGTCCAGCACAAAGTCACACCAGGAGAGATTTTGGATAAGTCAGCTGTCCAGAGTGCCAACCTTGTGTTATGTATCCCACAACCACCACTTCTAGGCACACAGGTCAGCACCCAAGGTCACCAGTCCCTTCTCATAACAGTACCTGAAACGATAGGGCAACAAACAGATAAACAATATTTCTTTACTCAACAAATATCTATCAGGTGCCAATTTAATGTGAGTTTTGCTTTTAATATTCACAGCCAGAAATATAACCTGTGCTCAACTAAAAACCTGTGTGTGGGACCCTGATCATTAGCTTGGCTCTCGTCAGTTGTATAATCATTTGCTTGTAAGAGTGTGAATTATAGTAACCACAAGGAATGAGGGATTTTTGCTAGTGCCAAGCTAATGTCCTCAGTGATGGGGGAAGGTAGTTAACTCTCTGCTTCCTTGAATCCCTCTCGGAATTCAATTTCAAAAGCGTTCTAGAAATTCAAGCTAGGTAATGATATCAGGAGTTGGGAATTGATTGATAAATGCAGAATTGGCCCAATCATTGGATCAAATCCTACTCCTTGCAGTAAGGATGGGGTTGCTTAAGGGAGCAATTGCTGGGGTGGAAGAGGTGTCCCACTTTGCAGGTGCTGGGAAAGTCTGAGGCTCAATGCAGAAATGCCTGGTCTTAATGAACTCCCCAAGTCAGTTATCTCTGTGTCCTTTTTCCAATTCACACTTCAAAATCAGTAATTTACTCATTCAACAAATTGTTTTGGTGTATCTATAATATGTACCAAGCACAATGTCAGTGCTGGGAACACTGTGGTGAGCTAAACAGACTAGCTCTCATCTCCACAAATCTACGTACTTCTATCACCTCTGGGAAGCCTTGGATCCTGCCTCTCATTAGAGAAGTCCATCTGTCTGCCCTCGGGTACCGCATGGCACAACGTTACTTACTTGGACAGCCCGTTTCATGTTGCATTTTTATTGTGTGTTGTATCTGTTTCCCCTTCTCAACCCGGCTAACCTCAAAGACATGTACCAAGATTAGTGCTTTCTGTATCATCTAACGTGAAATCTATCATATCATAAGCATTCAATCCTTGCCTTAGGCATCTAATTTATTGATCTTGATTTCTATTCTCCCTGCTGTGATTAGACTGGCCTAAGCCTGCCCCATCACCCAGCGTCCCCTCCCCTGCCAAGAACATTTGTATGAAGCTGACAGCAGGTGAGTAATAATTTTATACTAGGGGAAGCATACAATGCTTCACAGTTTACATGGCCAATGCACATGTACAATTTTGTGACATCTGAAGCACAGAAAGCACAATTGTACAGAGAGAAACATATAAGACTCAATGGGGACACAAAGCAATCCTTCTGCCAAGGCTGAAGCTAAAAAGGGAGACATATGAATAGTTATAGATAATTAAAGAGCCAATTCCTTCCTTCTAGTCATTGCTAATGGTAGCTTGTTTGCTCAGAGGACAATAGCATCCTGTGGCCTGTGTCTTCTTAGAAGGTGAAAATCGAAATTATTATGGCCACTCAACACAGAGGCCAGCTGGGACTGAGGATGACTGTTGGAGGCAAAGGTGACAACTGATGATGTCAAAGGTTTAGCTGAGGAGAAAGGATGAGAGGCTAAACCCACATGTAGGACCCATTTCAGTCTCTGTTCCCACGTGCAAAAAGGAAAACAGTCAATGGTGGAGGCTGAGAAGACTAAGTGGAAAGATGACTTACCCAAGAATTTTCAAAGTCAAAATAGGCCCTTGTAGTGTTGAATATATGACTTATCTAGAATTCCTGATAAGCTCTTGTTATTTCATTAAAATATGGGTTTGGTTCTTTATTTCAGATCATTCCATCAGGGCTAAAGTGGAGCTATTATATCCCCAAGCAATAGTCCGTGAATTGTGGGACTGGGAAATAGTGGTGAGTGACGGCAGATGCCTAACAACCCTATAACATAAGCATTAATTGTCCCCATTTAACAATGAGAAGAGTACATCTTGAAGGTGTTAATATCTCACCCAAGAACTCACAGCTTGTAAGAGACAACACCAACACAAACCCAGCATGACCAAGTTCAAATTCTACCTTCTCCCCCAGGGTCCCAGGGCAATCTTCATCAACTCTTGTGCTCAACAAACATTTATTGAGACAACATTATGGGACTTGGAGCTTGGGGAGCATAAAAGGAAAAGAAAACCATGGCTGTCCCTTCTTGCCTAATCGGTGAATGCATCCACAACATTAACTTACACCTTCCTAATACATTGAACTCTCCAGGCGTGGCCATTCCTAGGCAGAAAAGATTGATACAATACATCCAAAAAATAAAAAAGGCTTCAATTGGCTGTCCGAACTTTAATTAAAACACTTATAGATCAACTTCACTGCTGCAAATTGTCTGTGCCACTATTACTATAGCAAGATGGATGTTCACGGGGAAAACAGACAAAGAACTCTCCCCTGAACTAATGTGTAATTTCATAGCCATTGATTTTTTACTTTGGAAGTTCTTCCCTGACTCTCAGGAACTTCTTGTTCTGGGTGACCTGGCAGCAATGTTACTTCTTTTTTTTTTTTTCTTTTCCGAAAGTGGAAGACCATTTCCTCAGCCCATTCATATTTTATTTGCATTGCCCTGACTCAGAATAAAGCCAAAGTTGTGTGAACTTGTTGAGGGTCTCAAACGGAAGTTTCTGAGGGAAAAGGGGTGAGGGGTGAATAGAGAAAAGGAAAATGCATCAAGGAAAAAAAGGAAAATGGAGGAAATGAATGAGAAATGAGGGACAGAACTGGGAGAGATGGGAAGCTGAGTGAAGAGGGTGAAAAATCATAACAAGAGCACCAATTATGGCATTACTGTTACCAGTTAGAGATACTGAAGCACAATCAAGTTCCACGGCCAAGGTCATCCGAGTAGTAGAGCGAGGCACAAGTGCCCACCCAAAGCCCAAGACTTTCCTCTTAGAGAGAAAGGAGGAGCCTCGAGAGAGAATTTAGGGGTTCTGTGTACTTGGCTGAGAATATAATTACATCTTCATTTGTATTCATCGCCGACCGAAATGTAACATTTCCTTCAAGTTTGAATGTAAACAACAAACCACAGAACGATTAACAGTAACTGTAATTGTCATAGTGAAAATCACAGGTATTTTCATATCACTTTACAATGTTGCAAATATCATAAAATGTCATGTATACTCATTAGCACTTCAAAATTATGGTAGTTATTAAACTTGCAGCTAGATCTTATTATTGGATGTGTTAATAAAGAAGCCCAAATACTACTATGACATGAATGCATTTTTAATACTTTGATGACTGTGTTTAAATGCAATTGGTTTTATTTTGAATATTATAATGCATATGGAATACTATGATACATATAATAAGTATTATAATAAATATTATAATGTGAAATAATAGTTATTGTAATAGATACTTGATACATTTTAAAATATTATTCTCAAGAATTACATAGGCTTTGCTTGACTAGCAAAAGATCCATGGGACAAATAATAGTTTACAGGTAGAGAGTTTTTTCAGAAAGGATAGCTGGGGAAAGATACGGTCATAGGAGAAAAACATAGAGAAGTTGGATGATATGAGGCCAGAGGTGTGTGTTTGCATGTACTAGGGGTGGTCAAGAAATTTGTGGAATAAAGGGGATAAAGGGGAAGAAAAATAATAATTTTTTCTTTTCACTATATTTACCCTGAACCCTCATATACTTTTCAGATCTTTCAATACGTTTATTGATACCCTAAGAAAAAAATGTTTTGTTTTTGCCCTCAAATTGCAGCTTTAAGCATTTCATCATCTGTAAATTCCTTCCCTCAAAGCTGTTTTTTCATATTTAGGAACAAATAATAGACTGAGCCAGGTATAGACTGTAGAGAAGGTGGTTTAACATTTGAAAGCCACACTCATGAAGAGCAACCAACACAACATTGCTCTTGGGAACAGGCGCAAAAGAAGCAGCTCTTCAGTCCATTTTCCTCTTTTCTCCTTTACAGGTTCTTTTAACTGTGTCTGCAGACTGGACCAGTACTCTCCAGTTCTTGCAACACTCTTATCTTTATAATTGATCAGCAGGATAGCCTCCATATCCCAGAAAGCAGTAGCCATGATTTTTCCAGAACTTCTTAGGGGGTGACATGCCCTTCTCATGCCATTGCATAGAGCCCTGCTTTGACTCAGGCTCGTGGCGATGAACCCAAGTTTCATCACCAGTGACAATCAAGTTTAAAACTTCATCTTTGTTGTCTCAACCGAGGTACAAAACCTGTCGTCAGCACTCAACGCGCTGATGTTTTTGAAGCGGCATGAGCATTCTCAGTACCCATCTTGCACTGATGTTTGACATCCTTAGACGCTGATGGAGAATATCCCAAATGGTTGTAGGTGATGCTCCACCCATTTCTGCTACTGCTTTTTATTCACTCTGGCATCTTCCACGACAAGTTTTTGACTTTTTTGACAATGTCTGAGAAAGTGGCCTCAACAAGGCATCCCAGACAGAGGTCATCTTCAATTGACCTCTGCCTGGCTTGAAAAGACTGTGCCACATGCAAACCAAGGATTTTCCAGGGCAACAGTCCCTGTAACCCACTAACATCTCCTCCAAAATGGGTTGAGGTATAGCCCTTGTTTTATGAGGAACTTAATGACGGCACGAAATTCTATTTTATCCACACTTGGGGTTCTCTTCACGTTTTGCACGCTTCTTTGACGATGTCTGAAAGAACATGGGCGCAAGTAAGCTGACATTTGCCACATATACTAATAATTCACAAAATCAGACGGTGTGCACTAGCACTCTCACCCCTTCGATAACTCTGCTGCTCACCCCCTAGCCCTTTCCCCAACGCAGCAGTCCCTCTTCAGCCAATTTCTTGACCACCCCTGCCCCTGCCATAGATAGCAGCAAAGAATGATAGACTTCTGTGAGTTGGTATAATTAACTCTCCTCAAATTCTTAAGTAATATTCTGGTAGGACGATAATAGAAAATATTTGCCATTGGGCCCAAGCCTAGATCGTGTGGGCTATTCACTGCCCAGTCAGCAATCTCTAGCTGCTGCTTAGAATTCTAAATGGGCCATTCGTTGGCAAAAATTCTCAACCTTCAGCCCATTATAGCCCCCAGGTGGCATATGGGTTTTCTGTTCCTTCCTTCGTCTGTGACCAGCCTACCTAAATTACTAGTTTTATTCTTTTATTCAATAGGTTTAAATTAGGATGTTTGAACGTCAGAATTGCCTGATGTTTTAACTTCCTCCAACATCATTAGCATCTTAACTGAGGTCTCTGAGAACCTGAAAGCCAGGGTCAAAATCTCAAATACTGTGGGCAAAACAGATGCTATGAGTGAGTGAAGACGAATCATTCGGATGCATTGCAATGCACTCTGGGATCCCGCAGAGGCCTTGCCCCATTCCCCCCATTCTCTTCTAAGCACGGATTCTGTGTGCTGATAACCATTGTTTCCACAGCTGCCGATCTCCCCATAGAAACCAGAATCCCAGAACCTTCTGGAACCATCCTGATTCTTTTTTCTTTTTTCTTTTTAATTTTGTTTTTGGGTTTTTTTCCAAATTTTTATTTATTTATTTATTTTTGACAGAGAGAGAGAGAGAGAGAGAGAGAGAGAGAGATACAGAGATACAGAGACAGAAAGAGAACTGAACTGGGGGAGCCCCTAGTTCAGCATATGGGTACGCATGGGCCGGGACCAAGATTCGATCCCCGGTCCCCGGCGCTGCAAAGTGAGCGCTTAACCCACTGAGCCATCCCGGCTTCCCCCTATCCTGATTCTTAAATGCTGTGAACCAAACTCAGCCAGCACTGAAGCTGGCAACCTCTGGTTCAATACTGCATGTCCCATGAGGACATTTCTGACACTGTGAGCAGTTTACTTTGATGGTGGCCACCCCAGGTCCCACTTGGGTACATCTGAACAGCATTTGACAAAGGTCTTTCCTATGTACAATCATATTTGGCCTTCAGGAGCCGAGGGGAAATGTTAGAGGATCCATTCTAAAAAGAAAAATGGAGGCCCAGAGAGGTGATGTGATAAATCCAATGGCACAGAGCAGGAGGCAAGCTGGGCTGGTCCACATTTCAGGCTTTGTTACTTAATGACGAGTCTGTCCTGGCTTGACTGGACGTTTCTGGCCTGCAACCCTCACTGAGATACATTGAAATAGCTTTCAACAGAAGCTTGGCAACATGCAATTTTGGCGTCTAATTCAGTGGCTTCAACTGTCTCTCGTATTTTATGTTCTAATCAATTGGTCTCCTGCTTTTTAAATGCTCATATATATCCTGGTGGGCCGTGCTCTGAAAGGTATCATGGAGCAACTTTGATTTTCCCATTTGTTCACAGATTTTAACAGGTTGGTTACTGCAGCAGTGACCTGTGGGTCCCTCCCCCACCTCTCCTTCTTCGCAGGAATATGACCACCACTTGCTGAGTTCTCTGGAAATAGCCTCTAGCCATAGCGATAAATCTTAGGTCCACCATGTGACTCCCTGATGTATTTCCCATTTTCCCATCAAATTCCACTGTCCAAATTTGGTGTCCTGACTTGACCACGAGCAGATACAGTGTCACTTGGTGGCATTTTCCCAGATTTTC
This sequence comes from Craseonycteris thonglongyai, assembly GCA_004027555.1. Taxonomy (NCBI): domain Eukaryota; kingdom Metazoa; phylum Chordata; class Mammalia; order Chiroptera; family Craseonycteridae; genus Craseonycteris; species Craseonycteris thonglongyai. Next base: position 16,325 of record PVKE010020798.1, read on the forward strand.
CTTGCCTTCTGGTTGCAAAAGCTTGTAACACTAGCTGCATCCAAGCCAGCCCTTCAAAAAAGGCCACTGGTCCTTCAGAAAATCACAGAGCCCACGCGGCTGCCAACATCGCTCCTCCAACAGCCTTGTCAGGATTCCAGGGCTGCCACCAGCCCTTCCTCCCCATTCCCCCAGCTGAGGACATGGCCCCTCCAAAGACGCCAAACCCTTTAGGAGCCCTAAGCAAAGAAGGAGGGAAATGATGCGTCCTTTCCCTGTCTCACTTTCTGGGACTGCATTTTTATTTCCTTCATCACTGAGACCCTATCATTCTGTCATCCGTTCCATAAATACACATTTACAAATTTCCAACTGTGTCCCAGGCATTGATGACAAGGGTTAAAGGGAACACATTGAATAAAACAGGCTACTGCTTCCACAGGGACTCATCAAACAGTAAGTGAAGCACATATGGGATAATAGTAACAACACCTGCCCACAGTCCCTTATCCAAAATCCTTGAGGCCAGAGGTGTTTCAGAATTCAGGAATTTTTAGACCTTTGAGGACATAAGATGATATATATTAATGATGATTATATATATTAATTATATATATATTAAGGATGATTATATATTATATACTATATTATATATATTTCACAGGACCCCATTATCATCAAATCTAAATGGTATAAGACTTACAAGCAGCCTCATGTCACTGTGAGCCCTCAAATTCATTTTGGCACCAAACTTTCCATTACAGAGCCTGAAATTACAGTTTGCAGGTACAGGATTGAGAAACGTTACGAGTTAGCATTTACTGAGTGTCTCGATGTCCCAGGAAGCTGACCTGCTGTAGTTCCTTTGAGCCCTCTGAACAACCCTTTAAACTATTGCTGGGATCATTACTGAACACCTGATCTGACAAGCTTGCACTTAGGCCACGTTATGTCAACCTTATAACATTGCCACAGGATACTGTTTTCTTTTATTTTAAGGAAAGGGAGCTGAGGTTCGTGGAGGTTGAGTAACTTTCATGAGGTTGTGGAACAAGCAAATGACAGGGCTGGGACCCTACTCTGTTGGTACCAGAAGCTGTGATGTTTCCAAGATGTGAACCACTGCCTTTCTTGGGAGCTAATTTGATTCCACTGAATGCCCTTCCTGCCTGCTCCACTTCCGGTTCCAAAGCCCTTCCTAGCTTCCCTAAGAAGGTGACAAATCCTACCCTCCAGGTTTGTTCCAAGTGACATACCCAGTCAATGCTCCTTGGTTTTCTCTCTGTATCTCATTGCAAACCTTTTGGGAATCAGACCTGTGTGGGGTTGACTTTCATTTTTCACATGAGCTTTGGAAAGTCCCTTTACCTCTCTGAGAGTATTTTCTCAGATTTAAAATGGAAAAAATATATAGTCCATATTACCAGAATTACTGCAGAGATAAAATGAGCTAATTTGTGCAAAGTACTGAATCTACTGCCTGGAAAGTAGTAAGTGCTTCACAAAGGCTAGCTATTACCCTTGATGATTGGTACTTTTGTTATCATCACTATTGTGAAGTTATTGTTTGAATACATTCAACGTCTTAGGTAGCATACAAAATAAATTAGATGTAGCTGCGTAGAGAAATCTATTCCACTCTCAGCGCATGGCCAAGCCCACAGTCTTTTCTGAAAAAAGTTGATCATATGATCAGCGAGCCTGTGAACTGAGCACTTGGCCCACGAACAGTCAGCTATAGTGGCTTCTGGCTTCTGAGTTCTCTTGGTACAAAGCACTTGTCCCAGAGGGATTATAACAATTTACTGAATCCATCGGGAAGTCTTTCTAAAGGAAGTTCATAGGGAGATATGTTAAAGCAAGAGCAGCTAGCTGGTCACAGGGTCTGAAGCTCAAGCGCAGTCTAGACAAGAAGCAGAACCTCAGCAAAGCCAGGGTTCGTAAGGGAGCAATGGGTAGATATAAGGGGCAGGGAAGGAGCAAGAAGCACATATGTAGCATCAGCCACACTCGGACAGAACAAGCACTGCAATCGAGTTGACAAGATGCCAGGGTAGGAATTTGAACCAGAAACCTTGAACTCCAGAGTTTAGGCTCTTGACCTTCACACTGGGGGCCACAGAGCCTCCTGCCTCCTAGGGCCAGTCGAGTAACAGAAATGAGGGGGTGGGCACCTAAGGAGGCCTATGTCACTGTGGACAGTGTGCATCCCTTCCAAAGGAAGCAGCTGCTAATCCATTTTGGACAATAGGACTATGTGAGGACATGAGCCAAACGTGTCAGCTTTTCTGACTTTCCAAGAGAAGCGGAAATCCAGATGCCTACAGGACAACTCCAGTGCTTTAAAGTTCAAAACTAACTCAGTTTTTTTAAAGGACTGTGCAGGCAAGTGCGCGCGCGCACACACACACACACACACACACACACACACACACACACACACACCTTTGGGTTCAGTTGAGTCTCTAGGCCTCCACTTTGAGAATACAGCCTTATACTGTCAGATGTGAGAAAAGGGAGATTTTTAATACAATGTCTAAACTCTCCTCTCTAACTGGTGGGGACAGAGAAGGAGAACAGTGGGCCATGAATGGCAATTCCTGGGAGCAGGGTTCCTAGGGAATGTCTCATCAAACGATCCACACCATTTCATAAACGCAAAGGGAGAGGAGGTATCTGTTTCTGGTCAAGACAAAGCAATAGGGACCAGAGTTACCTTCCCACCGAAAACACCAACATACTATGAAACAGGTTTTTCAAGACATTGACGTGAGACCATAAAGGACAGTGGTCTGGGAGAGATGAGCAGCAATGAGGACAGGCCTGCACTTGCCCAGCGCACTGCCCGGGGGAAGTTTCCAGGCCGTGGCATAGGGAGGAGAGCCCAGGAGAGCCTGGCAGGGTCACAGAGACGAGGCGATGGAGCTGAGGGTGGAGTGGGAGGATGGAGTTCCGAAGCCAGGAGTCCCGGGGTCTGGCTAATCCTCATCAGTACCCGGATGTGAAGACAGTGCCAGAGGCCAGCAGGGAAAAGGAACAGAGAAGTCATGCCCTGTGGCTGACATGGGGCCAGGAACCATTCTGTTTCCCAGTAGCCAGAGTGGAAAGTCTCATATTTCATGGAGTATTGGGTAAAATAATTGGAATACTTTTGTCTCTGTAATGGGGAAAAAATAGCCCTAGATGAAATGTTGCTCTATCTTGCTTCACAAGGCTTAGAAGCAAAACCCCAAAGGATCAATCCATGTGTTAAAGACAAACATGTTACCCTGTGTAAGCATCATTACAATCAAGATAATCATAACCATTATCCACCCCCAAATTTCCTCGTGCCTTTTAGACCACCCCTCCCCTGTCTGTACTACCTGCTCCAGCCCATAGTCCTCAGGCATACGATGGTCTGCCTTCTCCTTGCTATAGGCTGGTTTGTACCTTTTCAGAACATTCTAGATGCGGAATCAAACAGTATACACCGGTTCTTTTTCTTTCTTTATTTGTTTAACCTGCTCCTTTCTTCAGCGAGGCCTTTGAGCCTCATCTACGTTGCTGTCTATGTCAATTGTTCATTCCTTTGATTGTTCACTTGCCACACAGGTGGAGGGGAGCAAAGACTTCTATCGCTTGAGCAGTTTTGCTATCAGAGCATGTGTGTGTGTAAGGAGAGAGGTGACTCATGCAAAGGGGATGGACATTTTACTTCCCCAAGGCTGGAAGTGAGAGGCTATGATTTTCAGAAAGTCAGGAGACCAGGAGATAACAGGCCAGCCCTGGCCATCCCACAGCAAATGCCAGAGGCCCGAGTCACCAGCCCTCCATGGAACCAGAAGGAAGGAATTCGGAGCAAGCGTTTACCCTTAACTGTGTGCAGGGGCTGATCCAGACACACCGTGTTTTGTTATTCAGTCTGGGGCCCAGGTGCTAGAAAATTCCACCTCCTGTCTCTGATTGTGACATAATAGTAAGTAGGGAATTTGGTTCATAATGATTTTATGTTGCTCATAGACTGAGAACAGAGTGTGTTCGCAGAGACGGCCAGAGGCGTATTTGCAGGTCCACGCTAACGTATTCTCCAGTTGGAGGCTTGAGGAGAGCTAGGCGCACCTCCATCTCATTCTGAATCCCTTGTTTCCTTTTTAGGATAGGACCTGTCTCCAATACTCCTCTCAATCCCTCCACCTCACTAGCAGACACGCAGCGGCTCTAACTAGGAGCAAGGCAACAGCCTCTAGTTGATGCTCCCTCCTAAGTGGGTCTCAGTTGCCTTATCTTTCCCAAGGTGTTATGGACTCAGTGTTTGTGTGCCCCGAAATGCATATGTGGATGCCCTAACCCCCAATGTGAAGGTACCCTTTGGGAAGCATTTCAGTTTAGATGAAGTCATGAGGGTGGAGCCCTCCTATCAGGATTAGTGTCCTTAGAAGAAGAGACACCAGAGCTCTCTCTTTCTGCACCGTGTGAGGGGACAGTGAAACGGCCACCATCCGCAAACTACCTGGAACCATATCGGCTGGCACCTTGACTCAGACCTTCCAGCTTCCAGAACTATGAGAAATAAATGTCTGCTGCATAAGCCACTCAGCCTGTGGTATTTTGTCATAGCAGCCCAAACTAAGACACATGGGCATGTTAAACTAGGTGATCTAAGCCTGATAATAAAGTAAATACCAGTCCTGCTGCCCAGCATTGACGTTTCCCTATAGCAGGCTTCTTAGAAACCCAGGGACTTGTGGGGATTTTTAAAACGGGAATTTGATCAATTCACATTAAAATAACTGCTTATGTTCCATGTGTATTTAATTCCTTGCATGCATGCACTCCATTCTGTATAAAGTCATTAAGCAGTTGGCAAGGATAGGTAAAACTGCTTTTGACCTTTGGGGAATGCAATTTCGGGCTCATTGTTTGGAAAGCCCTAGGTAGATAATGACTATCTAGTAATAAATTGAGTAATTGCATTTACTCTGTGCCTAGAGGCTAGGAAGCGCTGCAAATCAGCACCTTCCACAGGGAAGACACGATGGGGCTGGGAGGCAGCAGGAAGCAGGCCACGTAAGGACACCTGTCAGTGGAGAAGGATTTCTCCAGAGGTCAAAACAGTGTGAAGGCCTCAGGTTTGGTCCAGTTCCCATCATGTCCACTCACATGATGAGGAAGACCTCGACAAAGTATTAGAGGCAGGGAAAATGGGCTCCTAGGATAGAAGATCCAAGGATTTTGAGTTGGGCCATTCAGTGAAGAAAAGGCTAAAGGTCAGCATTGGGAATATGTCTCCAAATCCAGCCAATAGAATGGGTTAGAAAGAGCCATGGAATCAGAGGAAAGAAGCAATTAGATTCTACTTCGAACCAGTTGCAGCTGTGACTTTGAATGACGGGTTGCCCCTTTCTGGGCTGGGGACAAGAAAACAGTGATGAAGATATGAGAACTAGAGTAAGAACACCTGGGCATTAATCCCAGCTCCGTCGTGTGCCCTCTCCCTGACCCTCAGTTCTCCAACTCTTAGTTTCTTTGTCTGTAATATGGGGCCAGTCATACTGGCCTCCTCGTAGAGTTGTGTGAATTGCATGAGATGATACATAGAAATCCCTGTATTGACAATAATAGCAATACTATTAAAACTCAACTTTTGACAGAAATGAGGTCTTCAGCATAAATGTGTTAAGAAAACTGAAACATCGCCTTTCTTGTTAGCAATAATTTTTACATTTCCATGAAAATCTATCGCATGTGCCACATACTACTCCACATACTGAAACAAAGTGTAAGATATAAAAAAAAAATTATTTGAAATAAGAAAGTATGGGGATTTGGCCTGGCTTTCCCTCATAGCTGGGGGACCCTAAGTAAATCACAGGATGTCTGTGAGCAGCAATTTGCTGGCAAAATTTATAACTGCACATGTCGCAAAGCTGATTGAGGGGATATAGGTAAAAAATTATTTGCAAACGTATTCACCCAAAATCAATTGCTGCTGGTTTTACTTGAGGTTTTAAGACCATTGTCATGAACAGGGACTGTTATGCCATAACATGATAAAGTTTTACCCATGGGGGTAGATGTAGAAAAGTACATGTTTCCATCACAGGATTCCCCCACCCCCATCCCAGTCCTTGTGGGAAACCAGGCATCCATAGCAAATAATACACAGCTTTCCCTAAAGTCACTGCCCGGGAAAGATGTCCTATATAGATAAATTCACCACGCGTTCTGAGAATAGCAGCTTTAGTCTTTTAGTTAAAAAGAACAAGGACATGCTAATTATGAAAAACACAAGTCAGACCACATGCATATAAAGAAGTCTCTCTGTCCCTTCGGGCTGTTATCACAAAGTGCCATAGACTGGGTGCTTATAAACAACAGAAATGTCATTCTCACGGTTCTAGAGGCAGGAAGTCCAAGATCAGGCAACCAGGATGATCGGGTTCTGGAGAGATCGCTCTCCTGGTTCACAGGGCGCCGTCTTCTCCTTGGATTCTCACATGACAAACAGAAAGGACTAGCTCTCTTCCTTTTCTCATGAGGACACTTCCTTTCTCATGTGGGGACTCCACCCACATGACCTATTACCTCCCAAAGGCTCCACCTCTAACTATGATCACATCAGAGACGAGAAAGACATCATCAAACATATCACCTTTCATTACTAATTAAAGAGATCTTTGCCCCACTTGCCTTCCCCTTTTACCTTTTCTCAACTGCCTTGTGACTTAAGTGTGAAAGGGGATATGAGCTATTGCTCCTTTTCAATACCCCTCAACCTCATCTTTGTGCAAAGTGCCACCCTAACCCTCAACCTGACCTTAAACTTCACACTCACTGTCACCCTCACCCTAGTCTCACATTCACTCTAACTTTAACCCTAGGCCTATCCCTCACCCAAACCCAAATATAAACCCAAGTCCAGCCCTAACCTGAACCCTCACCTCAACTTTACTGATGGCTTTTTTCTAGACTATGGGTCATACTTCCTCCCTTCATTAAATGTCACATTAGACACTGAGTGTGGTAAAGGGTATGTTCTAGACAACCTGCAGTCTGAGAGTTTTATTCATCACAGCAAACAAAAAGAACTTGCTGGTGAACTGGAAATTTCTAAGGAGAGAGTGGGATAGATCATTAGTGTCCTTGGATTCTGCAGAGTTCGTGCCAGGTGGGTGCTGTGTAAGCTGTCTGATGAAATGAAACCTGAAAGAATTCACTTTGCCCAGGAACTCCTAGAATGTTTTGAAAAAGAAGGTGAGGACTTCTTAAAGGAGATCGTCACAGGTGATGAAACTCAGGTCCGTCATGATGACGCTGAGAAGAAGGCAGTCCATGGCATATGCCATCAGGGATCACTCAGGCCTCTGCTGGGAAGGTCATATGGACTGTTTTTTGGACTGAACATTCTTCCGTTTCGATGTGCACTAGGTGAAAAATGTAAGCATCTATGTGTGCAAGGTCAAGAATGATGGAGGGGAAATACCATGTGACTACACAGAAGTAGTTATATCCAGATACATCTAATGTAACAAAAAATATTACAGTGGAGGCAACGTTCATCAGCCTGCACTTGTCATTCACTCCATCCTTTCAAAAATAGCCTCACTCACACTCCCACTTGGATCGCTTCATTAACTTATCGTAACAGGACATTTTTTTTTAAGCTGATTGGCATTTTAGTCCCATTTTCCAAAATCATCAATGCTAATTATATGTGATCTTGAAATAGTCAAAAGAAAAAATAAGAAAACACAGAATCTCATGCCAGGAAACATTTCATTTTCCTTATCTGTGTAAATCCTTCTAACAGTTCATATACATAATGTTATTTTGTTTTCATTCTTAATTTGTTTTGCACAGTTAAAATTTTCTATCATCATTTAGTGCCCCTTTTCAACCTATTATCACAACTGAACATTTCCAAATTATTTATAAATCACTGATTATTTTTAAGGACTGCAAAGATTTATATCAACTGAGTGTTCTGCTGCTTATAACCATTCATTAGATTCCTTAGATATCACATAAGCTGTGATTCCATTCTAGTTCCTAAGCTATTTCTCTGTACGTTCTTATGAGCGGCTATTACCAAGGTAGTTATATGTCAACTACTCATCTATTGACTCTGCATAATGAGCCATGAGGGCAGGGAGTTGGTTTTTCTACCTCACTTCCTACAGGACTTAGCTCAGAATCTGACTTAAGACAGCAATAAATGCTTGCAGGAAGAATGCACCAGCGATCATTTGGGTACCCATACAGTATTTTACAGGGATTGAATAGAATTATAAAAAGCAGTACTCGTGCTAAGGGTTTACAGTAAAACCAACCGCTGGTTACCAGGGAGCCCAACAACACTGAATTTCTCACGGGACCTTTCCAGCAGCAAATGAGTTGATCCGTAAACATATCTTCCCTCCCTTGGCAATGTGCTCATGTCTATTTCTAAGCAGATGGCTTATTATAGGAATTCCTCTTCTGAGCACAGCTCAGGGGGCACAAATGAGCTTCCCACTGGTCTCTCTGGCTCAGGTGCCTTAACCAGCCAAGGGGACTCGCTGAAGGGCTCTCGCAGGGTTTACCTATGGACCACGAGAGATCTGTGTGTATACTGGCCTCTCTGCCTCTTCCCTTGCAAGTCTTGCCTCCATGATGAACTTTTCAAAAGCAGGCATCAAATCTCGCTCATTTGGATTTCCCAGTACTTCATACAGTGCCTGAACTAAAAGGCATGGAGTTCCAATTCAAACCCAACCCATATAACTCCAAACCCTGGGGTTTTTTATTTATTCAACAACTATTTACTGAGGGTCTACTGTGTCCATGGTGGCTGTATGCTACCTGCAAAGGGACATCAGGTTGAGCAAAACAGAAGAAGCAGTCAAGTGGCCTCCATCACAATGCCTAGGGTGTGTTAATAAAATCCTGGCTTCCTCCAAGAAATTGCATAAGTTGCCCAAAGATAATGCTGATGGAGCGATCTAAGTTAGACTTCCTTTGGCTGCAAAGTAATAGGGCCAGACTCCTCAACAAAATGTCTAGAATAAACACCTTCCTTAAAAGGCCTGAACACCCTGTCGGCATGAGGACAAAGGCTCCATCCTTCTCTCTCACCTGGAACATTTGGAGCTGCAGCAGCCACTGACCAGAAATCAGTAGTTGCCATTATGACACACTCCGTGTGACTCTGGGAAGGTGAGACCTGACTTACTGATGGCTGTGATTCATTGGAGGAGGTCCCCTCAGGTTTGTACTGTCATCCTTCAGGCTGATATCCCATGCAAATTGGACACATTTGAATAAGTGGCTTCAATTTCCTTTGACACAGAGAATCCCCAGAAACATGGAAAAGGGTCAGTGAGTGATCCACAAAAGGGAACGTTCTCAAAGTGAAAAGCAAAACTCATGATCAGGTTGGGGTAAACCCACCATGATGTTGGAAGGAACAGAAACGATTGACGTAGTTGAGGTTCCCCAGGAGACATTTCCTCCAGGACTGCTCCCACCTCTCCTCTGACCAGCCCTTCCTTGGTGTTTGCTTATCCTACCTTCCCACTGCCCATGACAGTTCAGAGCTGACATCCAGGGGCTCAGAAAGTCTCCCAGGCTTTGTTCCTTATGATCATATTACTTTGACTAAGCCTCAGTTGAATCATCTAATACAGAGATTACAATACCTATGTATTTTTTTTCCTGGGGCCGCCATAACAAAGAATCATAAACGGGGTAGCTTAAACAACACACATTTATCGCCTCTCAATTCTGGAGGCTAGAAGTCTGAGATGGAAGTATGAGTAGGGTTGGTTTCTTCTGAGGGCTGTGAGGGAGAATTTCTTCCTCGCCTCTCTCCCAGCTTCTAGTAGCCTCAGGTGTCCCTTGGCTTATGGATGGCATTATTTCTGTCCTCACATCATCTTCCCTCAGTGTGTTTCTGTCTCCAAATTTTCCCTTTTATAATGACATCAATCAAATTAGATTAGCGCTTACCCTTAATGACATGGTTTTCACTTGACTACCCCTATAAAGAAAGACCCTATTTCAGAAGTGGTCACGTTCTGAAATTCGAGGGGTTAGGTAGGACCTCACATGTCATTTTGAGGAGACACGATTCAGCTTGTGACAGCCAATTTCACAGCATCGCTATAGAAAATAAATGTTCTGAAGTGTGTACAAAGCAAATACCTCATAAATCCTTTAAAAAATGCTACTTTTTTTTTTTGCTTTTATTTTTACCTTTGATGCTCAGACTTACCCTGAAATGTTTTTTCTTTCACTACCAATAAGCCTTCTCCTACCACTCAGTTTTTATTTAAGTACCCTCCTACTTACTTGTGTTTTAATAAGAATATGATTGCCAATGGAATAAATAAGAATATAATAACATGGTATTTAATATGAATGAATTTAAAATACATTTAGATTGAATCTACGGAGATAGCATTTATGTGCACAACATATTAAGTGATGGACACATTTCTCTTGTGATTTTGAGAGAATAAGATGAGATGATTCACGTAAAGAATTGGACACTCATTGAAAACTCAGTAAGAAGACTTATGCTAAGTCCTGGGCCCTGCCCTCCACCAGCTCTCTGCCTAACGGTTTGCTTTACACCACAGTGTGAAAGGACTAGGATTGTGGATGCCACAGAAACACTAGGGAAGAAGGGAGCCCTCTGTCTGGGAGCATTGCCATGAGCCCAAGGCTTCATCAGCCGAGCATGATGGGGAAGGGAACCTCAAGACAGCCTGCAATAGTATGAGCCCAGTCAGAGAGGCTGTGCTCTGAGATTGTCATTCCGCTCCCATAGGCCAGAGTAGAGTCCTTTTTCATCAGTACAGAAAACCACCTGGACAGGCCAG
>PVKE010020799.1:0-27150 GCA_004027555.1 Craseonycteris thonglongyai
CTCCCAAAGCAGAACTTAATCCTCCCAGAAGTCAGGTATGGCATGGGACCTGTTCCTCTCAGTCCCTCAAGCTTGTTTTAGAGCATGTAGTTCAGGGATAACAGGTAAAGGCAAATGAGAGGAGAGAGGTGAAGGCTGGCATTTCTTTGGAGAACCACAGATGTAGCCTTTGTGCTACTTACAAAAAAGCGGACAACCTCTGTATGGATACATTTCAAAAAGGCACCCTTCCCTTTAGACAAACACAGTCCTGCATCGGGGCACACAGCTTTGGTGAGTGAACTATGCCCTGGATTCAGGTACCCCCTCATCCTCTCATCACTGTACAGTTTGGCCGTGTGTTGTCACATCCAGTGAAGTGAACTAGGCTTTTGTGTTTACGGTCAGAATTTTCTGAAAAGGCTCACTGTATCCCATTATATTGTTGACCAATGGGGAAGCCACTGATGCCTTAACATCTAATTTGAAAATTACAGTCTAGAGACTTCTAATCATCTTTGCAAGCATCATCTCATTTATTCAATAAATATTTAGTTAACACTTAGGTCCAAAGCACTAGCCCCCTCCAGGAGCTTAAAGCCTTTTGGGAAGACAACAAAAATTGTAATAAGTAACTGCAGCTGTGGTAGGCAACTTCTGACTTGGTCCCCAGTGATTCTCACCTCCTGGAATCAACACCCTTGTATAATCTTTTTTCCCTTGAATATGGGCCAGATCAAGTAAGAAATGCATTCTAACACAACATAGTGGTTAGAATACAGCAAACGTGATGGTGTATATTTTTTGTGATAAGGTTACAAAAGACCATGACTTTCATTTTGCTAGCACTGTCTTTCTGGTACTTTCTCTTGCCCTCTCGCTCGCTCACTCAGATATAGCAATAAGCCATCGTGTAAGATGCTGTGTGGAGAGGCCCATATGGCAAAGAACCAAAGGAGGCCTCTGGCCAACAGCTTTTGAGGAATGAGACCTCAGTACAAAAACCCATGAGAAAATGTACTCTGCCAACAACCAAATGAGTGAGCTAGGAAGTGGATCCTTCCCAGCCAAGCCTTAATATGAATGCCACTGTGTGAAAGACTGGGTCACAGGACCCATCGAAATCACGCCCAGCTACCTCACCCACAACAACTGTGACGTAAAAAAAAAAAAAGTATATTATTTGAAGTCACAGCATTTGGGGGTAATTGGTATTGTAGCACAAGGCTATTAGCACAAGGCTGCAAGCAGGTGGCTGCAGGACTGCCATCCCCTCCAGGTTCCACTTCCTTAGTGAGGAAGGATCTACTTTCAAGGTCACTTTCAGGATTGTTGGCAGAATTCAGTTCTTCAAAGGCTGTTGGACTGAGAGTCTCAGTTCCTTGTGAACTGTGAGCCAAGGGCCCCCCTCAGTTCTTTCTCATATGAGCCTCTCCATAGGATAGCTCACAACATGGTGGCTGTCTTCCATCTGAGTGAGCAAGTGACAGAGCGAAAGAAGGCAAGCTAGACAGAAGCCACTCCTTTTGTAACCTAATCTCTGAAGTAATAACCCATCACTTTCGCCATTTCCTATTGGCTACAAGTAAGTGTCTAGGCCCAGCTCACACCCAAGGGGAGGAGATGATACAAACATACCAAGAGGCAGGGATCTTTGGAGGCCACCTTGGAAACAACCTATGACGTCTCTTCTATGACTCCCTCACCACAACCCTTCTCCAGGCCCTCACAAGGCTTTGGAGATTCTCTCTGCTCCACCTTCTCTGTTCTCCTTTGACCACATTAATTTGTATACAACCTCCACAAATCATACCTAAGTTCTAGAAAAGTCTCCTAATAAATCGACCTTCCTCCGTTCTTTCTACTGTCCCAGCTGGTACCCAGAAAACTGATTGATATTTTTAAGATATCACGTTGTATTGTATCATTTTTCTACTCCAAATGGCCACTGGCTCCCAAGTTTCTCTTCTATCATTCAAGACTTTTCTCATTCTAACCCAATGTATTATACCTTCCCATTATCCTCCAGCCAAATACGTAAACACATTATGCCTAGACCAGAGCCCTTTCTATAATATGACTTTGTCCATGCTATCTCCCTATAAAAAATATTCTCTCTCTTCTCTCCATCTATCAGAATCCTCCCCCAAATTTCACAAATTAGCTCAAGTTCTGTCTCCTTCCTGAATCTTTAACACTTATTGTGATAGGATAACCTGGACATAGCTGGTCAAATAATCTATGTTTTAGCTTGGTTTAATCATCTGGGTCCAAATGGCCTCTTCCTCTTTCTGAACCTTGGACCGCCCCTTACTCACTGAACCTCTGATATAATATTTATCATAGACTTCTGTTCACTTGTAATCCCCAGTAAAAATAAATAATAGATTATCAATACATACATATTTATTGCAGTTGTGAAACAAGATTGAAGATTCAAACTGAGACGTCCAGTTTAGGAAGAGTAGAGTCCACCATCAACCTTGATTGCAATCACAATATTGCTTTGTATCCTATCTCCAGTGATTCATCATTATCAGCCCAAAGAAAATATTGCAACTTATAGTCATAAGCATAAAATTCTTAGATATTATCTCTAAAAAGAGTGTCTCTCTTAAAGTTTAAAAAAGAGGGAAGGGGCGGGGAGTTTCTAATACCACGATTCTTTGTGACTCAAGGGAATGATAAAAGAATGGCCATGAATATAGGTATGTTTGTAAATATAGAGTTATGGCGCATAAAGCTGATGGTGGCCTAAATATTTTCTATGATACATGTACAACACAAGGTGATAATCTAAGAATGAAATAAGAGCTCATTAAAAGAGGAAATATTTTTGGTAAAATAAAATGGTAAGTAAACAGAAAAGATAAGAAAACTAAAGTTTCATGCATGTAATACTAACAGACAACAAAAACTAATAATTAGTGGGATGCCAGGATAGCTCAGCAGGAGAGCAGTTGCCTTGCAATGGCAAGGTCTGGGGATCGAATCCTGGCCCCAGCCCATGCAAACCCATATGCTGAACTGCAGAGCAATGATAGCTACCAGGATGATGGCAAAGTGTCATTGCCTCTCATCCAGAAGGCCCCCAGTTCAGTTCCCACCCTGCACAGCTCCGTATCCACTTGTGTGAAATGAACTATGCTACAACTAATAATGTACAACTATGGAAACTGCTCTGGGCCCTCCCCACTTCTCTCTCTCTCTCTCTCTCGCCTTCTCTCAAACAATACAATAAATCTTAAAAACAAAACAAAAAAAAACAAAACAAACAAACAAAAAAAAAACACCGGAGGAAGCTGGGATGGCTCAGTGGGTTAGGCGCTCACTTTGCAGCCCCAGGGACCGAGGATCGAATCCCGGCCCCGGCCCGTGCGGAACCATATGCTGAACTGGGAGCTCCCCTAGTTCAGTTCTCTCTCTGTCTCTGTATCTCTCCCTCTCTCTCTCCTCTGTCTAAATAAATAAATAAATAAATATATTAAAAAAACAACAACAACAAAAAAAACCACCGAAAACTAGTAATTAATGATTGCCTACCTAGTACCCTAGATTATGTTATTCTATCTATTCATCACAACTCGTTTTACAAAAAAGAAAATGGAGGCCCAGAGAGGTTAGGTGATAGTCTTCGGTGAGACTGAAATTCCAACACCAGCCTGGCTGATTCCAAGTCCCATGTACCTCCCTCTTTTGGGCATTACACCTGAGGGACATGGCCTCTTCTCTGTTTAGAAACATTATATTATTTTGGTTATACTGGATGGAAGGCAGCCTGTATCATTCTCCCTGAAAATATTCCATTATCTTTTAGCAGCTGTGCCCGTCCAATCTGTGCCTATAGGAAAGATCATCCTTTTCTATGTCTCCAGATGAAATGAAGCACAGACTATTTAACCCATCAAACAATTTTGTTGTAAAGAGAGGAATGGATGGTGGAGTTTGATGGAATCATTTTATCCCACACCTGGTCTTCTGATGTCCCATCCTTACTAGTCTTGAGAAAAGCCTGCAAATTTGTTGTTGTTGTTGTTTTCAGACACATGTTGCCTTCTAACCCTGAAAGATGAAAGGAGATATAAGGTATAACTTTGTCTCAAAATTACCAAATCATTTCCCAAGGATATCTCAAGGTAACTGCCTAACTGGTAGCCTTCACTGGGATTTCTAGAACCATCCATTCAAAGAACATCAAACAACAGTGTGTCATTTACCCAAGAGCTTCCCCCATTCCCCTTGGTCTGACAAAGCTGAGCATACAGAGGAGTTAGGGATATGCTGAAACTGGATTGATGAAGGTCTGGAAGGCCTGACCTGGGAACCATGGGCCTGGGAACCATGAGTGTGGACTGTAGACAGAGGGGGGCAGCAGAGAGCTGCTGGAGAGACAAGCTCATCTGGGAGCTTCCAAGTTGGTTTCAGTCACCATGGAGACATTGGCTGGAAGACCCTGTCCCAGGATCAGTAACCCAGCTGATGAATTAGCCCTGCTGAAGATTCCTGGCTGGAACTCACACGCAAGACCCTCCATTTTCCACACTGCGGCTGGAGATTTTCATAAGCCTGTTTGATAATATCATGCTCCTGCTTAAAAGGCATGTTCATCGATTATTCCCCAGTGCTTAAGAGCACTAGCCTTCAAGCTTTAGTGTGCATCAGCTCCCTTGTAGGACTTGGTAAAACACAGAACATGGGGCTCACTCCCAGAATTTCTGATAGGTTAGATCTGGGGTGGGACCAAAAATTCGCATTTCTGACAAGGTTCCATGTGATGCTTATGTTGCTGGTCCTAGTTGGACCAGGAACCACACCTGCTGAACCAGTGGCTTAGAACACGCTTGAGCTGTCCACCCACCTCTTGTCTAACTTGTCTTCTAACCCCTCACTCCCACCTGCATCTCTCACACCCTCATACACTCTGTGCCACCTGGGGAGCTCCTTCAGCTACCCATGGGAACCACATTTTCTCAGACCTCTCGGCTTATTCACATTGCCCTCTCTGATGATACATTCTCCCTCCATCTCTTCACCTGGCTGACATTTAACTTTAGGTTCCAAGTTAGAAGCCTCCCTCCCATGAACTCCCATAGTGCCCTCCCTTCACTTCTTACACTATGTTGTAAATAACCATTGTGTGTGTGTGTCCCAACTAGACTATGAGCCTTGCGAGAACGGAGGCTCACAAGCACACACACCATTACAAACTCACAGCCGCCAGTCTCAATCGGAGTCTCATAATAACCATGCTACATTTATCTGATTGCCTCCCTCTTCCACTCTCAATGACTATTTCAGTCTTCACTGTCTTCAAATCACTAACCTTCACGGCTCTTCTATCACACTCAACAGATGGCCTTGCCTACTCCTTCACAGAGAAAATAGAAGCCACCAAACTGAAACCTCTCAACTTCCCACCACCAACCTACAGACCCACCATAATCTGCACATACCCCATCCCCCTGACCTCCTGTTCAATAAAGGGGCTGCTTATATTTTCTAAGTCTAGTGTCTAAGGCTAAACCCTCCATTTATCAAGCTGTCCAATCCTCAAACCATAGGCTGCATGCGGCCCAGGAAACCTCTGAATGCGGCCCAATACAAATTCATAAACTTTCTTAAAACATTGTGAGATTATTTTTGCGATTTTTTTTAATAGCTCATCAGATATCGTTAGTATTAGTGTATTTTATGTGTGGCCCAAGACAATTCTTGTTCTTCCAATGTGTCCCAGGGAAGCTAAAAGGTTGGACAGTCCAGATCTATACTATGCTTTTTCTCCCTCTTGCTTCCTCAAAACCCCTGCTATCAGTACACCTTCTTCAGACATGTTCAACTTCTTCCTCTCTACTGATTTTTCACCTTGCCATTCATAAAACATGTTGGACACTCTCATCTGTAAATAACTATGTTCCTTAGTCTCCATGTCACCCTGAAATTACCATCCTATTTCTGTTTGTTCTTGCTCAGCTTCATTTCTCTTTATAATTTCCCTTCCACAAGTTGCTTTTCCTCCAAAACTGTTCATACTAAGATTATCAAAGTCCTTTCTTTAGATTAATTTCATGAACAATTTTCAGCTCCTATTTTTGTACTTGGCCCCGTTGACTCCCTCTTCCATTTTGGAGCCGTCTCTTCTTTCAGGTTCTGCAACCTCCCAGCCTGGTCTTCTACCTACATGACCATTCCTTCTTTAAGACCTGGTCCTCTTCTACTTCACTTGTAAATGCCAGTGCTCTATTGAGCGCAGTCCTCAAACTTCTTGTCTGAAGTCTGCCTGGATAACTTTATCCATTCTCATCGATGAAGTTACTCTACAAACCAAACATGCTGTTTGCTAGAGAGGTCTCCAGTTCTATAATGTCTAGATTCAATTGCCCATTCTATGTTCTTTCTTTGGTATCCTACAGGTTCTTCATACTGAACTAAACATATATCTTCCCCCAACTGTCTCCTTGTAGGTGCTTCTTATTGAAGATATTTAATTTCAGTGGCCTCAGGGGACACACCCTTTATATTCCCTCTCCTACTCCATCTCTCACCAAATCTACAATTCCTCAGTTTCACTGACCTTTCTTTATCTCCTCCCCCACTGTAGCCTAAGCCATCATTCTATCTCTCCTGGCGTATCACTACAGCCACCAATTCTCTCTCAGCATCTCTGGCCCCTCCAATATATTTCTTCTACTTCATTACAGGGGTCTTTCTAAAAACAAATGTCACTTTCTTGCTTAACCCCTCAATAGCTATCCATCACCATTTGGATAATTCAGTCTTGTCTTGCCCCCATACTTCAACTACACTGGCCTTCTTTCAGCTCTAAAGCACCAAGCTCCTACCTACCTCAGGACCTTTACACGTGCTGTTATTTCTGGAGCACTGGTCCTCACACTCTTCTTTGCCTACCAAACTCCCATGCAGCCTTTGGGGCTCAGCTTCAAATTCTCTGAGGTAAGTTTCACTGACCCTCCACCACCATCCATTACATTCTGAGTTAAGTTTACTTTAAGATTTTTTTTTTCCTTAAGATTTATTTTATTGTTTTTGACAGACAGAGACAGAGAGAGAGAGAGAGAGAGAGAGAGAGAGAGAGAGAGAAGGGAGAGGGCCCAGAGCAATCTCCATAGTTGTACATCAACAGTTTTTGACATGGTTTTGTTCTACACAGATGGGTGGTGGCCGCACAGGGAGGGAACTGGGCTGGGGGCCTCCCACATGGGAGGCATGCCCCCTCGAGCCAACTGGGGGCCGATAACTGAACTGGGGGCCTTTTGCATGCCCCCAGTTCAGTATAGGGGTCCAAACCCCAGTTCAGCATATGGATCCACATAGGCCAGGGCCAGGATTCAATCCTTGGTTCCTGGGGCTGCAAAGCAAGCACTTAACCCGCTGAGCCATCCCAGCTTCCCCAAGTTTACTAGTTAAACACTTTCATAGCATGTTATTCTCTTTCTTCATAGTGCTCATCACAATTGTGGTCAATTAATTAATTATGAAATTGTTTTTAATGCCTGTCTCTCTCCTTCTAAGCCTCATACAGGCAATAATCAAATCTTTCTTATTCTTTACCATATTTTCACTACCTTTCGTAATGTCTGGCTTATACTGAGTTGACAACAAATCTTTGTTGAAACAAATAATGAATGATCAAAGAAAACATATACTATAATTTGAGATTTAGCACCTCCTAGACTGGCTGGTTTACTGATTCTCTACATTCTGTCATATCCTCTGTATTCACTACATAACAAAATAACTCATATTTCGTCAAACCTTTCTGTTTTTCCTAACTGTATCACACACATTCTCACAAAATTCCTGTGAGTTGGATACTATTATTATCTCCATCCTACAGTGAAGAAAACTGAGGCACCAAAAGGTTAAGATTCTTGCCCAAGGACATAGAGCTAGTACGGTAAGTGATGAACTCAGCCACAAATCTGATTTACATCTTACGTTCTTAAACACTACAATATACTATCTCTCAAGATCTTTTTGTTATGTACAAGGAAGACCTCTGTCAGTGTTGAAACTTGTGCATTATTAAGGCTGCTCTTACAGAGGAGAAAAGACCAAAAACAAAATTTAATATATAAGTGGTTCTCAAAATTTAGTGGCATTACAGTCACTTAGAGAGATTGTTAAATACAGATTACTGGACTGCATCATCAGATTCAGTAGGTCCACGGGCTGAGGCCCAAGAATTTGCATTTCCCAAATGATGCTGATGCACTTGGCCAAGAACCGCACTTTGAGGCCTACTGCAGTAAGTAAAAGATCTCCACGTGATTTTTCTGTCTCTACTAATACATAGTGCCTTTCCCTTGCAATCTGCCCTATAAATAAATGAATCAATAAATACAAAAGAGAAGCTGGTTCAGAGAAAAATAGAATGGGGGAAAGCGGTGGTTCAGTTTCCTCACCCACTAGATTCTACTGCTCTTTTTCCTTCAGCCCCACAGCACAGGCTGTGGTCTGCACCTTCTTTTGAAGGAATAAATGTACTTGCCTCTAAGAAGATGAATGAGTTACCTAGAGAATCTTGTTTAATTTTTTTACAACAACTCTGTGAGATCACTATTATTATTCCCATATTAGAGATGAAGAAACTGAGGCTACAAGAAGCTAAATCACTAACTTAAGACCACAAAACTAGAAAGTAGAGCACCAACTCAAAATTCAGGTTGGTGTGACTCCACATCTCTATTCATTCCACTGAAGGACACCATTCTTCCTATTTCCATTTACCTTTTTAATTCTCTAACAGAAAGTAATTTCTCCTGCACTTACATAGAAAATGCCAACTGAAAAAATAAGAAAAACATCTAAATCCGTCTCTAGCTCAAAACATACTTTTAATGCCTCTTCTTTGAAATTGGTTGCTATATATTTCAAATAAATAGTGAACCATACTTAAGATGTTAATCAAAGAATTATGAGAACCTCTCTAAGAAGCATACAGCACCCCCAAAATAACTACAGCATGGTTTGTCTTTCTTGAACCACCAGACAATGCTGGCTTTTATCACCTCCTGGCATAGTTAAAGAAGCCTTTTAGAATTGCACTGCAGTACCGTGAGGCCACACATCCCCTAGGATTAATCACAAATATTTTATAAAGATGAAGTTTCATTATATCTTTGTTCTTTGTATCTTGGCTTTTGTTACCGCATTTTAATTAGGATCTGGTATCTGCAATAAACAGTAAACATAAAGAGCTTTGCAAAAATGTATTAGACTGTTTGTTTTCACACTCTAATGCATATTTGCACAATTTTACCATGAAAAAAGGAAAACATGCTAAGCTCTTGGGCTCTATCCCAAATGTCCTGGAATAGAATCTGGAAATTACTAAAAATGCAACCAAACATCATCATATTCCAGCAATTAACCTAAGAAACAAGGGTCCATTCTCTGCATGAAAAAAACATTTTTGAGGGGAGAAGTCTGTGGAGAAGAATGCTTCTCGATAACACACGTATCGCATTCTCCAAACCTGTTTTAAAATTTGGACTATTTCCCTTTCATGCTAAAAGAGCTTTATAAACAAATTCAGTTGTGTAACATTTTATTTTTTTCTTCCAGAGTGTTACGAACGCCTCTCTTACTAAATCAAGACAGGAAGGACTGCTAAGCATAAAACAAGGGATAAGATAATCATTGTAGTCTCATTTTTAAAAGTAGCTGGGGATTAATAACCTTCCCTGCTAAATAGTTATACATTAAAATGAATTATTATTAAAACAGTAGAATCATGGAGAACACTAATGACAAAGAACAGTTTGGAGATTTTCATTTGAACATTGTCCTAATCCAAAAGTAGCAAAAACTTTAAAAATCTCCAAATGTGACTTTTGGGTAAAATTGTTATTGATAGGACACCTTGATAGTGTGCAAATGCAATGTACAATCGTAAAAGTGTGAGCAATTCAGAGGCATAAAATGATTTTTCCTTCTGTATCTATCCCTTAATATGTTTTCAAATAAAACACAGAATTAAGTAATTTATTTCATTGTATGATTTATTTGTGATTGCAACACAGTAAACAACAGATAAAAGATGTAGTCACAGGCATTAACTTAAAACATAAAAATCATTACATTTTATTACAGGGAGATATATAAAAATGCCAGTGTGAACTATAAAGAAAGTAAAAGTGTTAGCTCACAAGTCTCAAGTCTGAGTTAGACTTAGTGTTCCCAACCTCCCTTTAGGGAAATGATATGCCTGAATTTAATTAGAAATCTGTTTTTTTAAGATTAAGGTGTGTGAAAGTTAAAAGGTTGGATCATGCAAAAATAAAAATGACTGAGGATCTTAGGGAATTTGAACCAGTAAACTTAGATTTTATTTCCTGCCAACTGTTTGCAGGGGTATTAAGAGATGTACAGGAATTATTAGTTTTAGATAAAAGCCAGCGTTTTATAAAGCAATTAATTTTTCATTAGTTCCACATAATTTTTGCAAAAAATAGTTTTGTTCTAATAAAGCTATTACATTTCAAGAGGTTACTCTAAAATATAGCCATTAACTTTGCATTAGTTTAACCAAATTTATAATAGGCTAAACTACAGGCAAGAAAGTAGTAATAGTTTTTTATAGAATATATTAGAATTAAAAGGAAAAAATTAAGATGAAAAATATTTAAAAAACAGGTCATAAAACTTCTAAATTTCTAAGCATTGCTATGCATTTGTTTAAAAGACATTCTCCTATAATATTTCTTAAGCCTATAAAACAAATTACATAAAATCTACCTTAAGTTTTTGCATAGGGTTACCAGGAGAATATCAGAAATCATTATTTTTATTACATTACATTTATTTTATATTATTATAAATAAAACATACTTTCAAGACTCAAAAAAAAAAAACCAAACTTGTTAGCGTGGAAAACTTTATTCACAGGGGCAGCCAGGATGGCTCAGCAGGTTAAATGCTCACTTTGCAGCACTGGGGACCAAGGATCAAATCTCAGCCCCAACCCATGCGGACCCATATGCTGAATGGGGAGTGCCCCCATTTCAGTTCTCACAGGGGTGAGACCCCGGCCCAGTTCCTGCCCTGTGCAGCCCCGCCCACCTGTGGAATGAAACTATGTGGGAAAACCAATGATGTGCAACTATGGAGACTGTTCTGGGCCCTCCCCCTTCTCTCTGTCTCTGTATCTCTCTCTCTCTCTCTCTCTCTTTCTCTCTCTCTCTCTCTGTCAAAAACAATAAAAATAAATCTTAAAAAAAAAAAATAGTAACTTTATTCACAAAGTCATGAACTACCCTTCCCAATGCTAGAACTACCTTTAATGTATCTACAAAAATCTACTCAGCTGGACAATTCACCCGGGTTGATGGGGTGTCTTCCCCATGCAGTTCAAGTTCTTCAATCCTTCCCAGAATAATTTTAAAAAGCTCAGTCAGGATAAGAGAGCTCAAAGCCCGGCTGTTGTCAGGAGGCCTCCCTCAGCTCTTGGCCTCATGGCCTTCCATAGAAGGCAACTTACAACAAGGCAGAATGCTTCAAATGAGTGAGAAAACCAGAATGAGTATCCAGGATGGAAGGCACAGTCTTCATGTAACCCAATGTTAGAAGTGATATGCCTTTAGTTTTACCACATTTTATTCACTAGAGAGTCGTTAAATCCAGCCAACAGTTCAGGGAAGAATATTCGTGCCCAAGGGCAGGAACACCAGAAGGCAGGGTTCATAGGAGCCCACCTCAAAGTCTGCCTACCTCCATAATTAAGGAGGATTTTTACTGCTGGTCTCAAAACATACCATAAAGCTATAATAATTAAAACAATATGCAACTGATAGCAAAATCGACATTATTCACTAGAGAGGATAGAAACCCCAAAGCAAATGAAAGTGTATATGAGCATTTTGTTCATTAAAATAGTGATCTTCAAATCAATTGGACATGGATAGATGATTAATACAATTGTGCTGAAAAAATTTGTTATCCATTTAGAAAAAAAAAAGTTATATTGAATCTTTATCTTACTCCATGACCACATTAAGTTCCATGTGTTTAAATAGTTAAATATATATTATACATTTGAGGAGGGATGTAAATGGATCTTTAATTCTATCAGTAACATTGTATTTCTTAAGATGAGTGGGAGTATACAGATATTTGTTATATAATAGCAAAGTTTTAGCTCACCACATATTAGGCACTGCTATAAGTACTACACATATATTTATTTACATAAAATTCACAAAACTATCTTCTAAAATTCTATTATTTTACCCATTTAAAAATAAGGAAACTAAGGCACAAAATCACATAGCTAGAAGATTTATGCCCACTGTATTAGCAGTCTTTTTTCTTTTTTAAGATTTATTTTATTGTTTTTGACAGAGAGAGACAGAGAGAAGGGGGAGGGCCCATAACAGTCTCCGTAGTTGTATGTCATCAGTTCTCAACACAATTTTATTCCACTCAGGTAAGCAGCAGGGGTGGGGGGGTGGAATTGGGTACACGCAGAGCAGGAACTGGGCGAGGGCCTCCTGCACTGGAGGTATGCCCCCATGAGGACCAAACTGGGGGCCACACCCCAGTTCAGCATATGGCTTTGCCTGGACTGGGGTCGGGGCTCGATCCTCAGACCCTGGGGCTGCAAAGCAAGCGCTTAACCCGTTGAGCCATCCCATATCTCCTGTATTAGCCATCTTACGCAACAAATATTTATTATCTCATACAGATTCTAAGAGTTAAAAATCCAGGGGCAGCTTAGATGGGTGGTTATGCATCATGCTCCATCATGATTTTGCAACCAATAGGTCCCCTGGGGCTACAGTCATCTGAAGGCTTCATGAGGCTGGAGAATCTACTTTCAACCTCTACCTACGGGCGTTGGCCTGATGTTTCCATTGGCTTCCTCACTGGCTGCTCATAGAGACCTCAACTCCTATCACTTGTACCTCTCCATAGAGCTGATTGAATGTACTCAGGTCCTGGTAGTTAATTTCCCTGAGAGGAGTGGGGAGGGGAGACAAAAGTCCTAATGTCTTTTATGACCTAGTGAAGGAAGGCATACTCCATCATTTTTACAATATTTATTCATTAGAAGTAGGTCATTAACTTCAGCCCATACTCAAAAGGAGGGAAAATAGGCTACACCTTTTGAAGGAAGGTGTGTCAAAGAATTTCTGGACTTATTTTTTAAAAGCCACAATATCCATGAAATCAGACTCAAGTGTGTGCTCCTAAAGCACTGCATATACTGCCTCTCTTATATTATCCTTCATATCAGTTTCTATGTGTAAAATATTTCATGATAATTTACAGGTTAAATATAAAAATTAAAACCATTAAATGAAGCCTAGACAAGTATGTTTAATATTTATTTATTTATTTTGACAGAGAGAGAGATACAGAGACAGAGACAGAGAGAGAACTGAACCGGGGGAGCTCCCAGCTCAGCACATGGTTCTGCACGGGCCGGGGCCGGGGCCGGGATTCGATCCTCGGTCCCCAGCGCTGCAAAGTGAGCGCTTAACCCACTGAGCCATCCCGGCTTCCCCTAGACAAGTATGTTTAAATGGTAAGATGAACAAGGGCTTTCTATGCATGGGACCCAAAGTAGAAACCAAAAAAACAAACAAACAAAAAAAACCCAAACAAACAAACAAAAAAACCCCAATAAGAAGAAACAAATAAAGACTGAAAAGCATAACTACATTAAAAAATAAAAATATCTGTATATCAAAATTTTTCATCAGCAAAGTTAAAGGCAAATGGAAATCTTGGAAGAAATAATGGCAACATATATGAAAGAATTTCTCTCCTCAACATCAAAGGATACTTTAAATTCACTGTTTAAATTCACTGTTTAAATTTATTTAAAAAGATAAATACAGTTATAGAATAAGAAATTGATATAAACAGGCAACTGAAAATGCCAATAAAAATGAAAAAAATGGGGAAGCTGGGATGGCTCAGTGGGTTAAGCGCTCACTTTGCAGCCCCAGAGCCCAAGGATCGAATCCCAGCCCCAGCCCATGTGGACCCATATGCTGAACTGGGGTGTGCCCCCAATTCAGTTCTTGCTGGGGCCTATGTGGGAGGCTCCTGGCCCAGTTCCTGCCTTGCGCAGCCCTGTGCCCACCTATGGAGTAAAACTATATGAAAAATTAATGCTGTCAACTATGGAGACTGCTCTGGGCCCTCCCCTTCTCTCTGTCTCTCCTTGTCTGTCTCTCTCTGTAAAAAAAAAACCAATAAAAATAAATCTTAAAAAAAAAATGAAAAAAAAATTAACTTATTCAATCTCTAGTAATCTAAGAACACCTATTAAAAATAAAATCTATATGTTTTTTCATGTTAAGATACTTTGAAAAATTACAGTGTTTTTAAAATTTGGAAAGAAAGGGCATTTCATATGTCCACAGGAGTGTAAATTTGTACAAATTCTGCAGGAAAGATTTTAATATATACCAAAAACCTTAAAGAGTCGTATGCCCTTTCAGATAACAACTTTATTTCTAGCAATCCATCTTAAGAACTAACTGGGCAAAAATGTATATATAGAGATGCACATCACAGCATTTTTTTTATACTAAAAAATTTTTGAAACAATTTAAATGTCCAAAAACAGAAGGTTTTATTAATAAATGATAGCATAGCAGTGAATTGTAGAATACAGTGCCATTAATGTTTTAAAAGTATATTTACTAACATGGAGAACATTTCTGAGGTTAAATGAATAACATATTTTAAATGGTATACATAATTTTTTGAAAGAAAAAATGTTAAACTATTGTATAAAGCATATTTACTAATGTTAAAATGTTATATAGAGCCAAATGTTAATAGTGTTATCTTTAGATGATGCAATTTTGGGTGATTTTTATTTTCATCTGTTCATTCCCGTTTTTAAAATACTACCTGTGAAATAAGGCCAAATCATAAATTAGAAGCTATTTCTTCAATGACCCCTCAGTCTTTCTCCTTTCTCCCTCACTAAGTGAATAAATGATAGAAGAGGCTGGAACCTGTTATCATCAGTTAATAGTCATTAACCCCCTGGCCCCTTACACAGCCTCTGTAATTTGCATAATGAAGAAATGAGTGAATTCCCCAGCCCAGGGATCTACATCTGCTTTAATGACCCTACTAGTGTTCTGCTTTTACGCTAGAACTTTAGGCAGCACATTCTAAAAGATGATGTGTTCACACGTAAAGCAAGTGATCAAAAATATACATAAATATGAGCCTGTGTTATACAGCCAAAAAGTCTCCATAGCTTTTGTCAGTATAGTTTACCATTTCTCAAAACTATGTCTATGTCATTTGCCTCTGTCATTTTAGAGATGTTTGAAAATTTGATTTTGAATATGAAAAATTCTTAGACTGTATACACAGATCTATAATTAAGAGTTAATCACTCTTACTGAAAGGTAACCAGGGTCAAATAGATACTGCATTTATTACTCTTATGTTCTACAGTTGATCTTACCCAAAAAGCAGAGAAGTGATATTATTACTTTTATGCTTTAATGGATTAATGTGTTTAATTAAATCAGCCCAAATCTAGCAGTTTCTATTTTAAAAAAACAGAAATCCAAGAAAGCAGATAAGTACTTTTTGACATAAAAAGAAAAGTTCAGAGTCAGCTGGGTTGGCTTAGCGAGTTAAGAGCTCGCTTTGCAGCCCTGGAGCCCGAGGATCGAATCCTGGCCCCAGCCCATGGGACCCATATGCTGAACTGGGGTGTGCCCCCAGTTCAGTTCTTGCCGGGGCCTATGCAGGCAGCTCCCAGTTCCTGCTCTGCACAGCCCTGTGCCCACCTGTGGAGTGAAACTATATGGAAAACTAATGCTGTCAACTATGGAGACTGCTCTGGGTCCTCCCCATTCTCTCTGTCTCTGTCTGTCTCTCTCTGTCAAAAAAAAATTAATATTAAGTCAATATTTTAAAAAGTCAAAAACAACTGCACAAATTGCGTAATTACAACAAAATGTTTTTTGTCAAAAGGCAATGGCAAACAGAAAGTCACCACTCACTTTTTAAAAAATAAAATATTCCTGTATTTAAAAAGAAAAAAAGAACTTGCAATAAAATGGGCTATTTTTTTAAGATTTATTTTTATAGTTTGAGATAAGGTGAGAGAGAGAGAAGAGGTGAGGGCCCAGAGCAGTCTCCATTGGTGTACGTCATTTGTTGTTACATAATTTAATTTCACACAGGTAGGTATGGAGCCATGTGGGGTGGACTCCTACATGGGAGGTGAAGCTGCGGAGCCATTCGGTGGCTACCATTTGTGCCACAGTTCAGCATATGGGTTTGCAAAGGCCAGGGCTGGGATTCAATCCCTGGATCTCTTGATTGTAAGGCAAGTGCTCAACCTGATGAGCTATCCCAGCATCCCCAATGGGAAACTTTTAGGAGATAGAAATGCTGAATTTTAATTGGTCAGAAAGAATAAATGTTTTCAACTTTTTGTTCTTAACTAATAAAATCTTACAAACTCCTTTATTTCTATTAGGCAGTACATACCAGTGTAAACCAATATAAACTTACAAAGACAATTCAAAATATTTGATTAGGTTATTCATTTGGGAAGACTTTTATGAATAACTCACTATTTTTCTGTAATATTGTTTATTATCTTTAGAAAAGAAATATTGTCTAAATGGTACTTGTCCTTTTAGAACATTGAAGAAAAGGTTTATCCTTTTAGAGTTATCAATTCCCACTGAGGATAAATTTTTTTGATAG
This sequence comes from Craseonycteris thonglongyai, assembly GCA_004027555.1. Classification (NCBI taxonomy): domain Eukaryota; kingdom Metazoa; phylum Chordata; class Mammalia; order Chiroptera; family Craseonycteridae; genus Craseonycteris; species Craseonycteris thonglongyai. The sequence continues at coordinate 16,702 of PVKE010020799.1, forward strand.
TATTAAATAAATAATAAGAATAAATTTATAACATCCAATCTCTGATTCAACATGCAGCTTAATGAGTTTTAAGATAAAGTTAAGTGCTTTGAAATCTTCAGAGATTAGCAAGAAGGATATACTGTACTTGATGGAAACTAGTAGGGCTTAAGATAATTTAGAAATAAGAAAAAGTTCTAAGGCACTTAGAAATATTTGGAAGTGGTCCTTTCTATCAGTGATGATTAATAATGACTTATTGCATTCAATTGAATTGCTCTGAACTAGTATTTATGTCACAGAAACAAACTAAGCATCTGGAGACTAGAGAGAGTTCTTATTTCAGCTCGTTTTTCACTATCTGTGGAACTACTGGCTTATCATGTACCCAGCCTGGGCCTCAACCTTCTCATATAAAAAATGATGACTAATAAGACAATCTCCAGCTGCACTATTCTGTGAGCAAAATATTAATACATCTAAGTTGAGAAAGACTTGTACCTAAAAGTGTCTGATTAGGGTGCTTTGTGCATTGGGTGCATTGGGGTACATCCTTATAAATTTCAACCTAAGAACCCTCCATCTATGAGAACTCCAAGCTCATGTACACTGAGAAAATCAAGTTCCTTCCCAAGGAAGTCAAAAGCAATCACCTTCAACTATCAATTCACCTTAACTAATGACATAATTTGTTCAAAATGCTAAAAACTTTAGAATCCAACCAGCAATTCAGTGCAAAGCCCACCCATCCTGAGCCAAAGAAATTTATCATTTATAAGTGAACATAGCAAAGGTTGTCCATCTGCAAGCTATACCTTGGGAACAAGGGTTAAGGTATGTTGGAAGTTAAAATAACAAAAAGTTTTCAGTAATTTCTTTAGCATAACAGTTTCTTCCCTTTTCAATATCATTGAGAATTAATTTTGGGAAGCTGGGATGGCTCAGCGGGTAAAGCGCTCGCTTTGAAGCCCTGGAGCCCGAGGATCGAATCCCGGCCCTGGCCCATGCGGACCCACATGCTGAACTGGGGTGTGCCCCCAGTTCAGTTCTTGCCGGGGCCTATGTGGGAGGCTCCCAGCCCAGTTCCTGCCCTGTGCAGCCCTGCGCCCACCTGTGGAGTGAAACTATATGGAAAACTAATGTCAACTGTGGAGACTGCTCTGGGCCCTCCCCCTTCTCTCTGTCTCTCTCTGTCTCTGTTTCTCTCTGTCAAAAATCAATAAAATCTTAAAAATAATTAATTTTACAAAACTAAATAGAAAAGTTTAAAAGAATCCATTATAATTTCACTCCTGGTAGGTCTTATTCCCTTGAGATGAATACATTGAGGACACTTTCTTTGAGATTTTGATACCAGACGAAGCTGCCTCCCCTGAGAAGTAAATACACTTTCTCCTTTCTGATGGCTGATTTGTAATTTATCATGCCTCTCTCTTACCAAACCTTCCAAGAAGTTTGGACTTAGAGTGGAATCTCAATCACAGCAACCACATAAAAAATTAGTTCACATGTTTTCTTTGTCCTTTTTTGTATATCTTGCTTTAAAATTTTTTACTAACCTTATTTCTAAGTCATTTCTTATAAGTCATTTTAAACTCTTTTGGAAAGAGGTGAAGTATATAAACACAACGGTAAAATGAGCATAACATAAAAATCACAGTCTATGTCCAAAGAATAACATCCTTACCTCTATACATATATATGAAAATTAAAAACAAATTTATTTGGAAGTGAACAGCATGATATCAGCCAAATGAAGATAAGTTAAGTAATTTGTTTATCAGATGCTTCATCAAGTATCTCAATCCATTTTGCTTTATTAACCTCTTGGGGAAAATTGAGACCTCTCTGAACACTTAGAATGCTTAATTAATTAAATATTTTATAAAAATACTTATAACTATGCTTAGATGAATGTCTACGTTCAAAGTGAAAATAAAACTCTTTAGAATTATAGTCTCTGGATCATTTAAGGGAGTATAGGCTGCTCTAACAAATCCAAAATGTGTAGAGTCAAAAACGTTTGCAGTTTATTTTCTTTTCATCTAAGAGTCTGAGGTAGTTTTTCCTAGTTAGCAGGAAGATTGCCTCTATGTGGTGCTTTGGATTCCTTCCATCTTTGGCTTTGCCAACTGCTATGGCATCTATTAATAGCTAGAAGAAAGAAAAGAGAGCATAAAACATTGGCCTCAAAATAACATATTATGCCCACTCACATTCCATTGGTGAAAATTAGTCAGGTAAACACATCTAGGTATAAAGCCAGAGATCGGGGGATGGGAAGTTAAGTCTAGGAAATGTAGTTCACAACTGAATGGCCATTTTCCAGTCATGACTTCATACAATAAAAAGGGATCACATAAACTTTGGTGACAGCTGGCCCTGCCTGCTACAAGGTTTATGCCTTTCCATCCTTTGTGCTTTCTTTGTCCAAACTCTCTATCCCCTATACAAGGGTAAACACTCAAACACAGAGTAATCATTTGGCAGCATAACTTACTTCATGTCAGAGTATGGTGCTGGCAGAAGGCAGTTGAACAGAACCAGGAAGTCACAGCAAAGACTGAAGAGACAAGTGGGTACCAGTCCTGGTCTCATAAGTGCACATCTTCCTTCTATGCTGTAGAGTTCCCGGGAACCACATAAACTAGATATACTAGGACAGACTCAATCTCATTTTCTTTTCCACAGTGAAGGTTCTTTGTTTAATGTGTCACAAAATGTTATATCTGTGAAAGATTTTTATTATTAATACATTTACAAATCAGAGAACTGTCTTTGTCAAGCCATATATTCTGATATTTATTCAGGAAATATGGTTATTAACTGGGTGATGGATTTAACTCAATCAATAAATAGCTGTGTGACTTTACACAACCCATTTCACCTCTATGGCTCTCAGAATCTTCATTAAAAAAAAATCAGATAGTCGCTAATGTCAAAGTAAAATCCAAGTCGAAAAACTCTACCATCTGAGTGGCAATATAAAGTGAATTCAACTTGAACATATTTTTAACTTAATATATTCTGGCTACAATAGTAAACCAAGTTATTGTCATAAATGCACCCATGGATTAGATGTTGAACAAGTAATGGTTTGTTAAATCTAAATATTGTCTAAAATGGAGGTTATTCTTTCCATATCACAAACTGCATTTAACCCAATGCCTAATCTACTGCTATGGAATAAGTAGAATCTAGATAGGCCTTTACAACCATGACATTGCATTTAATTGAATCACATGAAAATTCATGCACAGCTTCTTAACCTAGTTATCTGAAAAGAGAGCACACTAAAGTTAATTAATCAAAATGTGTTATAAAAGTAAATACTAGCCTTCACCAATTATGTGTTTTTCAGGTCAGTTAGAATGTCATTCAGGAAACAGCTGAATGCCTCCTAGTGAACTAAATCAGAATCCAATTACCCAAGTGTGTAACTCTGTCTTCCTTGAGCAGTGCCCCAGGCCAGGGAGCTGCAACAGCCGGGAAATTGAGTCCTTTCCATCCACTCTCCCCTCACCAGTACAAAGACTTTATGGTTGGGGAATGTCCTGGTCACTTTTCTCTGCTGTGTCTTCTCATCATAGTTCAGTATTCATTGTACCTCAGCTAGTAGCCCCTAACAAGCGTTATTCAATATCTAACTCTCAATTAGAGAACTAAATAGCCAAATCTTTGGCTTTGGCTTAATTTGCTTTCCAAACCTCATTAAGGAGCTGTGCAATTCCAGAAACTGGTAGGCATTGTGAAAGAAGCAGGGGTTAATTCTACATGGGTGGAGAGTCATGGGGAAGGTTTTACAAAGGCTTTGTAAATAAGATGACACTTGAGAAGGCTTTTCAAAGACAGGAGGCACAAGGAAGTGGAAAAGCGATAATCTTTCTAAAATGCATAGTCTGGAGAAACACACCAGGACCAGATTGTGGAGAACATATACAGAAGTTTAAAGAGTTTGAACTTTATCCTGTGAACAATGGAAAATCCCTGAAGGATTGTAAGCATCAGGGTAACATGATAAAATTTTTCCTTTTACTGAGATTGTTATTCTGGTAACAGAGTGGAAGATAAATTATGTGCCAGAATAAAGACAAGGGGCTAATCAGGAGACAGTTGTGATAGTTATCATGAAGTCAGTTTAGCATACATGCTATGACAAAGTTTCTGGCCAGAAAACCACCCCTCACCCCATACCCCAACCCTGAGGCAGGTTCACAAGCAACATTAAATTTCACAGACAAATGCCTCTAATCTGTGTATAGCTGCTCCCAGGCAGAAATGTTAGCTCAAGTTGTATTTACCAAATCTGGAGAGTTAGATGAGCATGCCTTCCTTTTTATTAATTACTTTCAATTATACATTACCTGGATAGTCTTTTGCCAGAGATGCCTTATAATTTAGACCAGCATTTCTTTATCTATGGGGAAAGACCGGTTTGTGTTTTCTTTTTCCAGTGCGTAGCAGATTGACAGTTTTGTCAAACATAATAGGGATTAATTACTAGAAAAATGAAATAAAAAAGCAAAGAAACAAAACACAAGGCTTTTTCTACCTTTAGTGAACAATCATAAAATAACTCTATTAAATTCCAAAACTCTTAATGTCTTCCATAGACCAGTAAGAGTTTGCACACTGGCACCAGTGCAGACCACACTGGGAATCACAGTGGTCCCTGTGGGCAGAGCAAGAGGCGTGGAAGCACCCAAGGCAAGGAAAATCGATAACCTCCAAGAGGAGCCCAGACTCCCCTAGCTTAGTCTCCACAAAGATACCGAATGATGATAATACCAAAACTATTAGGCAAGAGTGGTCACAACATCCAGCTTTGCATCACAACACAATTTAAACAAGGCAGCCTTTAGATTAGATTTGGATTGTTGAGGGTCTTTCCCTCCTACATAGCTTTGCTTTTATAACCACTGAGACCAATATTTAAACATGTTAGCACTGATGAGCAATGCCAGAAAAAAATATAATCAAACAAAGTGATGAAATTAATAATTTATACACTAACAACTATGTGAAAATATAAGGCATGAGTAATTAAATTAGAAAAATATGTAATCCAAATTAGAGTGCGTCTCAATTAAATTAGATTCCCCAGCAGTGCTGTAAGTTTAGTTAAAGCCCATAGCACTGCAGTGACCTTAGCATCACTAATGGTAACTTGACTTAGAGCGTATGTGGTATATTTGAAGCACTTTATAAATACTTTTGTGGCTGCTTTGCTTAAGCTTAAATGATAATAAGACTCTTCCCAGACTTCTCTTTATAATACAATAATAATAGTTTTTTTAATTGAACATTGGTTATACTCCAGAAACATTTTCTCCTTAAATATACCCCACCAATCTTGTAAGATAAGTATCACATTCTCTCACTTTAAAGATGAGAAAATTGAGGTTCAAGGAGGATAAGTACCATATGAAAGGTACACAGTTGTTAACATAATATTTTAATACATAAAAATTTAAAAGTTTATAAAAAATAAATCATACTAAAATTATAAAAATTATGAAGGAGACAAATCACAATAAAATGCCATTGTAAAATATTTTTAAAGGAATGTATGACACATTATGTACTTTTTTATTGATGTATTACATAACAAGTTATAAGAATAAGGTTTAACTAACATGGTTTTAAAGTAATGAGTATATATAGTTTGAGATAACTGTATTAACTATAATGTGGTATAGAGATATCTGTGACTTCAACTAGTGATGAAGTCATTAGTCCTCCTAATGCTACTACTATGGTTTGTTGCTTATAATTGAAAGAAATTCTGCGTTTTTGTTAGAGGTTTTCGTACTTAAGTCCACAGACCCCAAATTATAGGACAAGGATCACGCCCCTGTCTTGGCCCCAGCCTGTGCGGACCCTTATGCTGAACTATAGTGTTCAGCATGTTCATGTAGGGGACCCCCAGTTTGGTCCCTGCTGGGGTGAGCTTCCTTGTAGGAGGCCCCTGGTTTGGACCCCTGTTTAGACCTCGCTCACAGAGAGGACCTCCCATGCAGGAGGCCCCCAGCCCAGTCTCTGCCCTGTGCAACCCCCGCCCACCTGTGTGGAATTAAACCATGTCAAAAAACTAATGACGTACAACTATGGAGACATCTCTAGGCCCTCCCCCTTTCTCTCTCTCTCTCTCTCTCTCTTTCTCTCTCTCTTTCTTTCTTTCTCTCTCTGTTTCTATTTCTGTCAAAAGCAAAAACAACAACAACAAATCACATTGGTTAATATCACCCTACCGGTAGATATCATAGAGAACAGTTTTTAAGTCTTGGGAAGCTGTCAAGCTCATGGCAGTGGGGCAAGTCTTCCGAAATAATAATTTTCACTTGAAATCTCAAATGATATCATTGACAACAAAATCTGCCTGTTGTTTTCCTTCAGTTGTTTTCCTGTCAGTCGGCTTACTTCATTTTTGAAGAAATGTCTGACAACTGCCATAGCTTGTCTATCAGTCATTTTTTCAAGGGGAAAAAAATGTTTTTCCAATTTAAAAAGTGGCCAATCCATCTCACAGCTCAAACAATTGCACGAGCACTTTTGCTTGACACAATCATCATACTTCAGTATGCAGTAGAAGTGTTTTATGTGCTTGTCCCATTTTGTCACTCATAACAGTAAAAATGCATGTACTCAGGGTTGAAATGTGATCAAATTAATCTCATTTTATTAGTAAATTTAATAAAAGTAATATTTCATTATCAAGGACATTCTTAAATGACTGACTCTTTAAAATATGCACTACAAGTCTATGGAAGTGAAGAATACAATCACCACTACTATTTTTGTATTACAGCTTTGATTTGTGCTGAGGGACCAAGTTTTACCTGTCATTGTTTTTACAGTGCAAATGTCAATACAGTGAGGACAAATAACATCTTAGTATCTTAGGCTTTGTCCTAACATTTTATTTGGAGCCATAAAGCAAAGTAATGGAAATAGAATAGATGTTATAACATCTCTCACATACACCTGGAACCTCAACCAAGATCTGCACCAAAGCTACTAGTTCACAAGGAAGACCCCAACCCCTGACCACCATAGCTCTGGGGATAGCATAATGGATGGAGAGGTAGGCTCTGGGTAAGAGTGCATTGGTTTGAATCTGGCTCTGCTACTTGCTAGCTGTGTAACCTTGAGCCCATTACTTAAATTCTCTATGCCTCGGTTTTCTTATTTATAAGGTGAGGATGACTATAGGAGTTACAACACTGCTGTGGAAATGAAATGAGATATGTAGGGCATCTGGCACATGGTGAGCTCTTGATACATATTGAATTACGGTTATTATTGATTCTTGTTTCTGGTCTGTTCTCAACTGTGATCTGGTCCCTGTAGAACCAAATACATGGACCCTGGTCTCTACCTGGTCTCTGATCCCTGGATTTGGTTTTTGTCCTTGATCTCTCCAGCCTGTTACCTCATGTACAACTCCTCATTCAGTTCCAGCTCTAAGAGATCTAGCTGATAATTTCAGCAGGAGCTAATTCAGGTTTCTAAACCATCACAGTTCTTAATTCCATCAAAGTTTGTGAGGCTGTTGGGATAGATCATTGATTGAGCACTTGCCTCTCAATCACGAGGTCCAGGGTTTGATTCCCAGACCCAACCCATGCAACCCCGTATGCTGAATGGCGGTGCAACTGGTAACTGCTGGGATGGTTCTGTGGCAAACATTCTCACCTCCCAGGAGGGAGGCCCCCTGCTTGGTTTCTACCCACATGGCCCCACATCCACCTATCCACCTGTATGGAATGAAACCATGTCACAACTAATGATGTACAACTATGGAAACTGCTCTGGACCCTCCCCATTCTCTCTCTCTCTCTCTCTCTCTCTCTCTCTCTCTCTCTCTCTCTCTCTCTCTCTCTCTCTATTATAACAGCCTACTTCTGTGACCATTTTATGGTCTTGTCATGGGTGCATAACTGGGCCATCTGTAAAATTTTTCAACTCTGATATATAACTTTTACCAAATGACTAGTTTACCCTTCTTACTTATTTTTCTACTATTTTTATACATTCTCTGGCCTCCTTAAGAGGTCTGGGTTTAAGAAGATTTCCTTGCCTCCCCCTAAAAAACAATTATAAACCCTTGTTAAATTTTATTTATTTCCATATCCATGTTAGATTCCATAATCCATCACATCAGTCACTTTTCTGCCAGCACTCTCATTTTTTTTTCTGGTCCCCATATTTGGATATTTTTCCTCTCTGTATGGCTATAGCACACCTATCAGTATCTCACCCACGTACCTCAGCATTCACCGCCATCCCCCAAAGATTGTCCACAATGAATGCCTGACCCTCTCTCTCTGGTGACATTTTTTCTAATGGAGGAGCAGGCTCAGCCAGAGTCCACAGAGCAAGTCAGAAGTGCTAAGGAGTAAATGCTCCTGGAAACAGCCCTGAAGTAATGGTGAATGAGGAGATATGTTAAACATCATGATCTTCAAACACAGTTGATCCTTACCACTGACCAGAAATTCTTCTACTTGTCGTGGTCATCTTTGCCTCTTGCTTCCCAGCAGCCAAGCCAAGTAATGTCCTCATTCATATTCAGTGCAACTCTCCTCTTGTGTGGCAGATAAGGTGGGAAAAACCCAGTAGAAACGACATTAAATTCCTTTCCCTACCCTTCTCTGACAAGAAAGGAAGAAGGGGCGGGGGGGGGGGGAAGGCAGAGGAAGAGTTAGAGGAGGAAGAGGTGAAGGAAGGAAGGAAGGAAGAAAGGAAAGTTGAGATCATGTGGTTATTAGCAACATTGAATTTTGTACAAATGTAGAATTGAGAGCCTCACTTGCTTGTTCAACCAGGGGCCATTTTCAGCTTTAAGGAGGCCCTTACAACCCCTTACCACATGGTCTTTTCACAGGCCCTCTCACAACATGGCCAGTTACTTCTTCAAAAGCAGGAGAATTATTTCTCTAATCTGAGAAGACAGTCTTGTATAATGCCATTTGATAAAGGGAGCAACTATGCTATCACTTTTGCCATATAATGTAACTTAGTCAAGGGAATAACCATTCCATTGTATCTACAGATCCAGCTCATACTCAAAGAGAGAGAATTGTAGAGGGCATATACACCAAGGAGCAAGAACCTTGGGAGTCAACTTAGAATTCTGCTAACCAAACCTAATCTTACATTTGTATTTATTATCTAAAAAAATATTTGCAGAACTTTATATATTTGGAAATCTATTTGAAATATTTTGGGAAATTATTAACTAGAAAATTAAGAGAATATCTCACACAAATTCTAAAATGGCCAACCCCAATTATTCTCTTCCCTGTATCCATGCCTCATGTGATATGATTTTGCAGCTCCCACAGATTCAAGATATGTCTTGCTTTGGCCAGTAGAATGCAGCTGAACTAATAGTATGAAACTACCCAGCCTAAACCTGAGGAGGGATTACATATTTTTAATCTCTCTTTCTCTTGGAACCACATTACTGCCATAGTAACAAGCTCAGGCTTCCCTGATACAGAATGACATTGTGTGGGGCATATATAAGCTCCCATCTCAGCCAGTCCTAGATCAGATGGTTCAACCACAGAGTGAGCCGAGCCTGTTCCAGATCAGCAAAACCTTCCTGTCAATGCATAAACTCATAAGAAAGAACCAATGATTGTTGTTCTAAGCTACTAAAATTTAGGGCTGTTTGTTATATAGCAATAGCTAACTGATGTATGTGTGAAAAGGGAAAAGAGGATTTGACTGTATAGTGGAAGTAGAGTAGCCCTAAAAAAGCATAATTCATTCATAGTACACTCAAACTTATGTGTTTCATACACTAAATCACTACTGCTGATGGTGGGATGTTTTCAATCTTATGTTCAAATAGTCTTCATTCAAAAGACTGATGAGTGACCTGGAGTCCTTTATACAATGAAATCAGCAATAAAGAGATCGAGAAATCCAGTGGCAAAACAATTCTGCTGTGCCATTCTAGACACAGCTGCCCCAATAGAGAAATATGCAGTTTCTACTTTCCTTGCAGTTTTTCAATTCAGAATTGCTTTAAAATAAATCCCAAGAAAAGCAGTAATCAATTATGTCAAGAAGCAAACAAAATTTTATCTGAAAATACTAACAGAATCTAACATTTTAGAAATAAATTACTCTGTCACATCCTATGGCAACATTGTATCAAACTGCTTAACAATAAATTATACAATCAACTCCAGGGTATCTATGGTTTATACTTTTTTTTTATTATTAATGACAAATGTATTTTTCCAAGTTTTTCTCCTTCTCCTCTGTGTATTTCTCTGCTACCTTTCTAACCACTATCAGTCACAGTATGCAAAGAGGAGATACATTTAGTAAAATACAGTAATAATTCACTTTTACTACATTTTGACACAAAAAATAAGGTATTCCATATAAGTATATTTTCATTATAGCTTAAAAGTCATCAAGCACACCTGCTTTTTTATTTTTAAAGTACCT
>PVKE010020800.1:8845-27248 GCA_004027555.1 Craseonycteris thonglongyai
GGACCGAGGATCGAATCCCGGCTCCGGCCCAGGCAGGACCCACGTGCTGAACTGGGGAGTTCCCACAGTTTGGTTCTCTAACTGTCTCTGTCTCTCTCTCTATCTGTCAAAAAGTAAAATAGAAATAACTATGCACTGAAGACAAAAAGATAATTTCTCTCTATAAATGTGAAAAGATAAAAAAAAAAAAAAAAAAAAATATTATTTAAAATGCTGTTACTTCAGCTCCTTTACATCATTTAAAAGGCTAAGCATTCTAAAAGACATTTTTCATCCAGTTTAAAAGGGCGTAAGATAATTAAAAAGTTTGCTTAATGACAAGAAAAACATTAACCCTAATAATGTATATATTATAATCCATGAAAAGTAATACACTCAAACTACGAATTAAAAAAATTACTTTGGTTGTAATTTTGAACATAGTCAAAGAAAAGCATCATGGTATAATAGAACGAAGACTTCTCCAAAAGTCAAGAAATCTGAGTTTCAGTTTCTTTAAAGTCAATTCACCTCTCTAGGCTTTCAGTTCTTTTCACTTGTAAAACAGAGAACAAAACAAAGAAATTATTAAAAGATACTCTCCTGGGGAAGCTGGGATGGCTCTGCAGTCTCGCCTTGCAGCCCTGAGGACTAGGAGTGAATCTTTTCCCTGACAATGCGTACCCATATGCTAAACTTGGGAACTAGGGTGTGCATCCCATGTGGGAGGGCCCCAATTCGGCACACAACCCCCACCCCACCCCCGTTAGACCCCTGGCTCAAGGGGGTGCGCCTCCTAGGCTGGAGGCCCCCAGCCCAGTTCCAGCCCACCTGCGTGGAACAAAAACCATGTCAAAAACTGATGATGTACAACTATAGAGACTGCTCTGGGCCCTCCCCCTCTTCTTTCTGTCTCTAGCTGTCTTTGTCAAAAACAGTAAAATAAATCTAAAAAAAAAAAAAAAAGATACTCTACAAATTCATTTATAATGAGAATTTTCATGTCAGGTTAAAGTAATTAACATTCTAGGCTTGCTGTTCATTTTCTTGAAATGTTTTCCAGGAATTAATGTTTATAAACTACAAGTGACAGACTGTATTACCTTAAGTTCAGCAACTTGCGATGAAATATGCCACATAAGGCTTTCACTTAGGAACTTCATACCATATGGGCCTAGCAGTTCTGATAATGACCTCATTTCTGAAAGAAAATGTAATGAATTTTATATTTTGACAGAGCAAATACTTTAAATGAACATTAACACTGAAATGTTCCATTATGAAAGCAAATTATTAATGCAAAATCCTGAGAAAAGTCTCTAGAGTAAAAAATGTACACAAATATAAAGGTAAGTCTAAAATATGAGAGCTATCCGGAAAGTATCCAGCCATGTAACCATTCTCATTAAATTGACAATAGATGGATTTTTTTCCAGACAGCCCTCACAGAATGTATGATTATGCATATAATTGAATGAAAGGATAACAAAATTAAAAGCCAAAATAATATTTCTTTATTCTCTCAAACATGTCATAGTATTATTTACCTGATATGTCAGAATACTCCTCTGCATTGAATGTTAATTCATTTTCTGTAGGTAAGTTCACAAATGCTTTCATTGCAGGGAAATAAGCTATGTGACCATTGCTGACTTGTCTTAACAAAGTTTCCAAATACCTAAGGAGAAATGTAAATTTATAATCAAAAAAACTGAATTTATTACAGTATACATGCATGTGTATAATTTCAAGTTGACTGACAACATAAATGAGCACTTATCCATAAAAATAAAACTTTCCCACGTAGTTCATTACACAGAAACTTTTTATTACTCCAAATTTCTAAATGTGTTCCTTACCAATTTGTGTATAGACTTGTGATGGTTGGCTCTCCGTGACTGTCTAAATGTTGAGTTTGTTGAAGAAGGACATTATTAAATACTCTTGTAATATCAATTTGCACATAATTTTCTATTGACTGGAGTACAGTCATGTATGCTCTTACACTTGTTAGAAGCTCTGATGGTTTTGCAATTTCCTGTGTGGCTTGATTATACATAGTCATTCCAACAATTGACCTGAGAGAAAAAGAATCAAAGAAGAGCTGACGTTTGCATTTATATAAATAGGCTATTCAACCTACAGATCTCTATTATTAAATAAGCAATTAAATAATTTCAATTTGTTACAAAGCCATGAAATTATGATCATTACAACCTAAAAAAAGAAAAATGAATACCTAAAAGCTACAATGAAATTGGAATGCAAATGACTAAAAAAATCCTAGGTTTAAGGATAAATTCCTCTAACATAAGTTGTCTGTACCAGTAAAATGACTACTATGTAGTTATTACCACCATTTCACAGATAAAAATAACAAAAAAAACTAAGGCTCAAATAAACTGATCAAGGTCACTTGGGAATTTGGTGAGTCTAGGGTTTGACCCCCCACCTGCCTGACTTAAAATACACTACAGTCAAAGCATGACAAACAGAAAACTTTATTGTTCTTTAATCATTCAGCACATAAAACAGTTTCTGGCTTATATCCTAAGAAACTGTATAAGTCTAGAAAGAAACACAAATATGGAAAATACTTTCCTACATGATCTTTTCCTACATTGGCCATCGCTATTTCCCTTCTTTAAAACTCCCTGATCATTAGATCTGTAAAGCTCTTAAATATATACCGGTATATGAAAGGACAAATTCTTAAAGACAGCAGACAAACCTTATCACTACAAACAGTCCCACAAGAACAACTCGTGACAAAAATGCTACTCTTACATATAGACTCCTAGACCTTAAGATTGTTTTCAAGTGATTAACTAAAACCAACCAACGAATACTCAACTTATGTCTCCTGGTATAAAAGTCTTTCCCGGGTAAACAAGTTTATAGCCTTGCCTGGATCCTGATCACTAAGTAGATGTCTGATAAAAGAGTATCTGCTTCTCTGCAGATTAATGGATCACACTACGTGTTCACAGAAAAACAAGGGAGCTGTAAATTAAACCCTACCACCCACTACTCAATTAACCCCATCTAGTTGAGAATAATAAATATCAGAAGGCAAAACATTTCTTTGGTCTCAATACTATAGCAATCTGGATTTTGCTGTCAGGATGCCTGCCTTACTGAAAAAGACAGTCTTTGATCAACACTCAGCTCTTCTCTATTCAATCAATGACTTATTACTCAATTTAGTGCCCACTTACATATTCTACTATTTTATTCTCTAATTGTTATAGCCTCTCACCAACTATATATAGGTCTAAGTTTTATGTCAATGGTGTCCAAACTTATGGGCTTCCCAGTCCATAACAGAAAAATTGTTTTGGGCTACACATAAAATACACTAAGAATAGCTGATGAGCTAAAAAGAAGAAAGAAAAAAAGAAAAAAAAAATCTCATAACGTTTTAAGAATTTGTGTTTGGCCTTGTTCAAAACTGTCCTGGGCCACAGGATGGACATGCCCGCCTTATCGTTTTATTACTATTCAACACAACTATAACATTTTGAAAAATCTTTGGCAAAATTTCATTTTATCAAGTGCTTCAATGACTTCAAGACAAACTTGTCAAATCAATCAATATTTTCTTTAATATGTAAGTTTAAAGAAAGAATTAAGAAACATTTATAAAGTTAAAAGGTTTCTGACTTACCACATATAATATTCCAAGAAGATAAATGAGTATATAATATAAATTTTAATTAAAATAGAGTGCCTCAAGAATCTAGAATTCTATTGGCATAACAGTACATATCTGAACCTAGAAAAAGACTTAAGAGTTCATCTAACACTGAGATTTTCAAACATTTGACTGTGTTCCACTTAAGATATGGTATGTATCCAGCATTGCAACTAAGTACACACATACATATACATAATTGAAAAGTTTCATAAAGCTATAGTCATACTTACTATGTTCAATGCACTGATCTTTTCCTACTTCTTTACTTCCCTCCCTCTTCTTTCTTTTTTTAAATGTTTACTATAGTCTTATAAACCAACTTCATGATTATCCTGGATTGCCACCTGTCAGTTGAACTATACTGACTTGCTCTAATTTTCCCATTTTGTTTATAAGGAAGTAAAGGTTCAGATATTAACTGGGACAAGAATACGGGTAATGTAAGTAATTTCCAATTCATTATTCTTTATAGTTCCTAGTTCATTATTCTTTATACACCAGTTTTACTAAGGCTTTCCCTCATAAAAGGAAACATTGTATATTATAGATATGAAGAATATAGCAAACTCATTCACTAAATCAATAAACAAAAGCAGTTTATATTTTTTCTTACTTAGTAAAGCGAATTTCCAGATGAGAAGTCAGATATTCTCGTGGGGTAAAGGTATGTTCCCAAACCACCATGTTTGGTACATAATTTATAGAAAAACACAACTCAGAAAGTGCAGTGTGCAATTTATCAAGGCTGAAAAATATTAATAAACAGTAAATAAAATGTTCAACATTTCTTTAGAGCAATACAAAATTAATTTTATAAACGTATGAGACCTTATTTGAGGATAACATTACAGATTTCAAAATTCCTGTACTGACAAAGTTCAAAATTTTTTAGACTATCACTAACACAAAGAGTAATTTCCTAAAGAGAACATCATTTGTTTCTACGTTTAGATTATTGTATTGACTTAGAATAAAAGAGCTTATTTCACTCATAAAGACAATCATATCCAGTGCCTGCTGTACTTTCTGTTGTGGAGGAAGAAAATTGTCTACAAAATGACAAATAGCTTCCCCAATGTAGGAAGCAAGGAAGTAGGAAATTTAAGCAAAAAATGTTTACCCATTATTGCCCACCTATGCCCCACCTCCAAATAAAGAGCTTTGAATATTACATATTCCGATATACCCCTTTTAAAATGATATTGGGTACGTAAAACATAACATACCAAAATAAAGTCTCAGCTATCTGATTTTAAATGAACTGAAAATAAAAGACTGCTTATAGTGTACCCCTTAAATCTTTTTAGACAGATTCTTGGCCTTCAGTATTCTGTATATAAAGATAATATCAAGCCGGGATGGCTCAGTGGGTTAACCGCTCACTTTGCAGTGCTGGGGACCGGGGATCGAATCCCGGCCCCGGCCCTGGCGGAACCATATGCTGAACTGGGAGCTCCCCTAGTTCAGTTCTCTCTGTGTCTCTGTATCTCTGTCTCTCTCTGTCAAAAATAAATAAATAAAAATATACAAAACAGTTTAAAAAAAGAAAGGGATAATATCATCTATTACGTCTATTTTCTTCAAAAATCCAAAACCTGTATTTTGGAATAAAATAATCATTTACTAGCTAATCAAGTTTATAAAAGTAAAAAAAAAATGACCGGGAAATGAAGAACTTACAATTAACCAGCATGTCCTCAATACCAATGCAATACCAAAAAATAAAAATAAAAACCTATAACAAAAAGATGTAATAAAAGTGGATGGCTTACTTGGTCACGACCAGCCTGTTTTTCCTCATGCTCTCAACTCCTGGTTTTTCCCTTTCAGGTTCCCCTTTCTTACCAGTTTGTTTTTTTGACTTCTTATTCACCGCTTGACTAATGGTTTTGGCACAATGCTTGGGCAGCAACTAAATTGAAAAAGAATGAAATCTTATATTACACCAATTACTTTGAGAACACATTAACTAGTCAAATAAACTTTAGCTGAGTCGAGACTATGTAAAAAATAGCATGCTAGCACTAACGGAGGTATAAGTAAAAAGTAGACGTTTACCTAACTAGCTTTCTTAAAGAGCCCACACAGCTTGGTGGAAAATAGAAATAGGTTAATTTTATGTGAAGAATCAGTTTACAAAGGAAGTTATATCAAGACTGCAGTTTAAAGGGTAAGTAAAAACAGACTAGGCAAACAAAGAACAAGAAAACATGTTACTGGAAGGAAAATGACCTATGCAGAACAAAACTATGCTAGAACATTGGATGTTCAGAATCTAGTAAGAACTACTAGGTGATGGAGCATGAAATGTATGTAAGACAGAGAGGTTTGCACTATCAGGAAGGGACTTCAATGCCAAGATAGGGGTTGGATTTTGTAATCCTAAACACAGTGGCAATTAAAAAATAAAAACAAAAAAAAACTAATAGTGGATCTTTACAAAGAGAGGTAACAGGTTTTACTGTGAGTTTGAGCATTAAAAATAAATAAATAAATAAAGTAAGTAATAGATAATTATCTTGCCTTCCTATACAAATTTCCTAAATGCAAGAAAACATATAAATTGTTACCTGGTCACTAAGAGTACACTGTTCTGTGCAAATATCAGTGATGAGATTTCGAGCTTGTTTGGCCATTTCATCCAGGAACATATTACATAAGGAAAGACTGCGATCTCCAATATGATGTCGCTGTTAAAGCAGAACAATACAAGTTACAAAAAAGTAGTCTGAATTAAAACACTTTAAATAAACATAAAAAATAAAATTAAAGTCTACTGTATAATAAGGAGTGAGGTTTGGAGGGTATTATAGATATCTTTTATCTCTTAAGTACGTGGTGATTATAGAAGTAATGTATAATTGGAAGGAAATCTTAAAGAACCAGTGTTTTCCTTAACATGGGAAACCATTAATTTAATTTTCAAATTCCACAAGGTCCTTTCAAACATAAGATGCAAAACAAAATAAGTTTATTTAATGTTTTCTAATCTTAACTGAGATATCTATCTATCTACCTCAGGTAAGATTATATATACACAAATCTTGACAAAGTGAACAACTTTGTAGTATATAAACAAAAGAGCTCAAATATTTAAATAAAATTGTTAGAAATCGGTTGGTAAAACAAAGAAATAAATTCACAAGGCACTCAACTTCTTAAAATCAAACTGTCCCTGACCCCGTAATCCTGGAATACAAAAGAAGCTGACCATAAATTTTCTGAACACAATAGGGGAAAAGAGAACATTAATTTTTTAGAAGATTGTATCTGTATATGTACGCAAATACACTCAAATCCTTCCACATCTACCTACAGCAGGTTGTCCAACCTTATGGCTTCCCTGGGCCATACTGGAAGAAGAGTTGTCTTGGGCCAAACATAAAATACAGTAACACTAATGACAGCTGATAAGCTATTACAAAAAAAAGGGTCACAAAAAAAATCTCATAGTTTTAAGTGTGTTGGGCAGCCTTCAAAGTTGTCCTGAGTAGTAGGTTAGACATGCTTGACCTACAGAATTCTGTGTATTTTTTGTTTTGATGGGTTTTATAATAGTTTCATAGATTTTTCTTGTCAATGAACTGGAATGTTGAGTATATAATATTGTAAAATTTTGCACTATACATTTGTAAAACTTTACAAGATGTTTTAAAAAACTTTCCTTCCTGACCTTCCCTAATTATATAATAAACATACATAGAGATAATGTACATTACTTATACGCTGTTGAAATAAATGTAAGATAACCCAGAATATAAATACTTAAATATGCAAAATAACTGTTCCTAGATCTATCATACCTTACAGTGTTTTATTTAAAATGCCCTTTAAAACTTTAAAAGGGATCTACAGGCAAGATATAATTAAATATTGGTTCACTTTACTTAAGGGAAGATTTCAAGTTATAAACATTTAGGGTTTTGTTTAACCTAATTCTCACTCCTATAAGATAAAATGTATCTCTGTCACTTCTTCCTAAAAACAAGCAAACAAACACTGAACTAGCAAATTTACCAGACTAACTTAATTAAAATTGAGATATGATTTTATTATTTCCCTTCAATGGCTCACAAATGCTGAGACTGGAAAACAAAACAAATAAGGCATCTTAACATGTCACAAGTCTATGTGTGAACTTCCTTCTGCCTCTATCTGCAGTGCTGAGAACAGACTTTAGGAGGACTATGGCAGAAGCAGAGGAACCACTTAGGAAACTGTGACAATAATCCAGGCAAAAGATGATATGACTTGGACAGAGAGGAGGTAAGAGTTTGGATACACACATATAAAGGTAGAACCAAAGACAGAAAATGCTCCAAAGTTGGGGATGCGCTAACAAGTGGCATATCAATGGTTCTACTCTGTACATGTTGCATTTAGGATGGCTAAAAATACCTAAATTGCAGCAGGATATAAAGAAAATCTATACCTGAAGGGAAAGGTCTGGGTGGGAAATACAAATTTGGGAGACATCATCATATGGGAGATTTTGAAACAAGACTGGAAAAGGTGAGTAAACTACTATATTGGATGGTACAGATAAATCAACACATTACTAGTTTCCCATTAATACAGGCTGCTATTATCTATGGATCCTGCTGACCCAGAAGGGTTTAAAATTCAAATTTAGGGGAAGCCGGGATGGCTCAGTGGGTTAAGAGCTCACTTTGCAGCACAGGGGACCAAGGATCAAATCCCGGCCCCGGCCCATGCGGACCCACATGCTGAAGTGGGCAGTGCCCCCAGCTCAGTTCTCTCTCTGTCTCTGTCTCTGTCTCTCTCTGTCAAAAACAATAAAAAATAAATAAACTAAACCTTTAAAAAAAAAAAAATTCAAATTTAGTTCAAAAGGTAATGTCTTTCTGCAAATTTAAGTTCTCCAGCTCAAAAAGGAGGCCTCAGCATCAAGAGATTGTACTGGAGACTTTTTCTATAATGCCTCTGATCTAAATAAACTGAATGGCTAAAACTAAAATCACAAAGTCAGACTGGACTGAGAACTATGCACACCAACTTTTTCTATCTTCACCCTTAGTTGAATTCCCTCAATGCTACCCTCCCAGAATGCCCTGTGTATATTTCTAGCAAAGCACAGATGATCAGATCACAGATTTGTCAAGGGTAGGGATTGTGTCTTTGCATCTTTTTATCATAAGATTTAACAAGGCAGCTGGAAAATAAGTCTTTAACAAAATGAAAAACAGAAGACTACCGCTTACTAGCTATAAGACTATCTGAAGAAAAAAGGCCCACAAGAGACTTTTCTTGATCATTAAACTAAGAATAATTATCACAGTGCTATGTTGTCTCTTTTTTGTAGGAATCAAATACAACAAATGACAGAAAAATGATGTATAAATTTTATAGTTCTATATAAATATAAACACATTATTAATTATCTTTTGTAATAATTTATAAAAATTGAGTATTACCCTATTCTGGAACCATAACTTTACCAACTATATAAGGTGAAATACTTAAATGATATAAAGTAGATAATGAGAGCTATAATAATGATATAAAGTGCCATGAAAATATGGTAAAGGAGAGTCAAATTCTAACTAGAAGAATGCTGAAAATCTTTCTGGAGGAGGTAGGACTTAAGTTAACCATTGAAGAGAAGTAAGAGAACAACAGGTAGTAGTGTAGTAAAAGAAATTTTATGTACGAGGAAAAGCCTTTAAGAGGCCAGAAAGTAGACAAGTAAATTAGTATGGTTTACATGAGGTGGGCTAGTTAGTAAGTGGGAAGTTGAAGATAAGAATAAAGGTAGAATCCATCAACAGATGAATGAATAAATAAACAGGTACCGGTATACACATACAGTTATTATAAACATGTATGTATATTTATCCATCCAAATACACATTGTATCTATTATATCTGTATCATATATTCACTCAAGCATTCTTCTGAGACTGTCTAGAGATGCATTAGGTGGGAAGATACATCAGGTAATCATGACCTTGTGAACATTTGGTTGGCTACATGTTTGGTTAAGTTGATTCTGCATATCTTATAAATCATAGTACTACTCTGAAATTACCTCTTCTGGACACAGTTCATGTGTGCAACTCATAAAATGAGTGCAAAGTAGTGGAAATGCAATTGAGTATCTTGACTGAGAGGGTAACTCCAAACACTGTTGAAACATCTTCTCAAAAGCACGACTATAAAAACTACGTAAGAAAACAAATTAAAAATTAGAATCACAATTTTTATAATTAAAATTTCTTTTCATGATATAGTACCTGAGTTAATTTGATTCAAGTGAATGAAAGTTACCAACTGGTAGCACTTATTCCCTTGAGAATTGTTATTTTTCCAAAGAGTATTTGTTACACACCAATTCCAAAGTAATAAAAATATGATTTGTACAACAGTAACAAATTTTAAAATAAAAATTTCAACAAAGTAAAGCATAGCTATGGCATATGAATATTCTGATATTCAAATCTCTTTTCATCAAATTTCAACAAAGCTAAGTCATTATCAACTGTAAGAAATACCATTACTTTATGTACCACTAAGAAAAAGAAGCACAGATGAACAATGACATACTACCAGTTGTTAATCTTTACTCAAATTGCTTTCATTTCTAAGAAAGAGAAGAGGACTTTCTAACTGCTATATCCTTCCTTAACAATAAAACCCTTTTTGTAGTTCAAAAATATGTAAACATAAAATATTCTACTTTCTTTCCAAGGAAGCTTTGAGTAAGACAACAGTCTAGGATTCCAGGTAAACTCAAACTCATAAATTTAACATGTTGATGTATTGTGTTTTCTGAGTTCCTTGACCTCTGATGCATTCCCTGCCTAGTAATTAGGTTTCTTCTGCAATATGGCTAATTAATGCTACTAACAAACTGCCAAATCAGTATGGGTTGGGTTATTTTCCAAAATAAAAGAAATGAGAGGCTTTTCATAATGGCAGCTATTCAGGACATAGAAACTACTATCACTATTCACTGAGATTATCCCAGCATTTTAGAAATAAAGGAACATACTACCGATAGGTTATTCCACTCAGCTTCCCTAAAGGAAAAAGTCCCATAAGTAGAAATAAGAGTTAATACTGTATAGCTTTGGAGCCAGAATACCTGAGTCTGAATCCTGGCCCCACTGTTTACTAGTATGATCATAATCAAGTTCACTTATTCATACAAACATTTGTTAAATAGCTACTATGTTAAACACTAAGGTAACAAAAACGGCCTTCTTCAAGGACCACCTTATGTAGGGAGAAAGAAAGGGGCAAACAATTATAAACCACTAAATATAATCGAGGCTATGAAAGAAGCAAAGGAGAATGGAGCACAATGGAGGGAGTAGTTATATCCCATCATCACAATATTAATGTCTAATTTAATACTGTAGAGAGAAATTATTTGGTATTTTATTTCCAACATTTGCTCTATTTAGCCCTGATTCTCAACTTTTTTCCCTTAATCAAATGATGCAAGAGGGCCTTAAAAATTTTGTAGTGGCTGTTAACACCTCCTCAAAAAAAAAAGTGTACAAAATAAATTCACACCAGAAAGAGTTGGTCTTAATAAAGAATTAAAAACTGATACAAAATACAAAACGTGTCAACTTCTTTTTAACTAGTTGTCCACTACTCTCTTTATTCTTAATAATTTATTATTACTGAACTGTCTTAAGGATTACACTAATATTAAAAACAAACAAAAAAAAGATACCTTTGGATACTAAAAATGTCAAATTCTGATATAAAGAAAATTATAGCATACCAAAATATGGAGAGATCTGACGTTTCCACTAACATTTCCACCAACGAATCCACCATTTTTGTATGAAAAATTATTGTATTCATCATCTTTCCAAGTTCTCTGTGATCTGCGAGACTAAGTGAAGCCTTAGAGACACTTGTATATGCCTGTAAAAGTACAGCAAAAAATAAAAGTAGTTTAAGTACAGAGAAGTGAATTTAGCCTCGTCATTCTATAGGAAAAACAAACACCCACTAATATAAAATACATATTTTATTGTGACACTGTTATCAGTAACATCATCTTTTAAAAGTTCTCTATAATGACCCAAACTTGAAATTCCTATCAAAAATTTCTTTAAATAAATACACTGAAATTCTACTGTCCATAAAACAGAATCTATTATATGGGTAATTCCTCTTAAACACCAAGGAGCTGAAGTTGCAGTATCAAAAGTATAAAACAATTGTCATTATTAACCCTATCTATTTTGAGAGGAAACAATCAGATGAAAGTAACTACTGCATGTTGATTCAGTGAGGTTTTAGATTACGGTATACTGAATCATTAAAAACTGAATGAAACACACTGTACTAATTGATGGATTATAGAAAATCACTGAAGATGATAAAAATTAGTGTACGTTGTCCAAAAAGATAGGATTTAACCAAACCATCAGGACAGGCGGTAAAGAAATTCCACTACAGGAATACCAATACCAACTCACAGAGGACAGAATCCTATCCATGGATAGTAGGCATTCAAGAAGGGAAAACACAAGAATAGTAAAATTTAGAATCTACAGAATAAATATTGTCCTCTAAGGCTAGTTTGAGTGCGAAGAGAAGAAAACGGTGGAAGGAGATTCAACCAGATTATGCAGGCCCCTGGACATTGTGTTAAAGAATTTATTTCAGTGCTGAACCACTGAAGGTTCTGTGGGATAGCCAATTATTTTATAAAGAGGGGAAATGAGGAAGGGTGGAAAGAAAGGGAACTGGAGACAGATGTTAGAAGGCAGTGGTGGCAATAATCCAATAGGATTAAAATGGTCTAGTCTAGTGTGGTGTTTTGTTTACAAAATAACTAGATATGGTGGACAACAGAAAAATTATGATGGTCAGGGTTCCGGCTTTTGAGAGACAATCCTTCGTGGATCTCAGATGTACCTAGTCATCTCATAGGATGTACTGAGAATGCAAGACCTAGACCAAGGGCATCATCCCCCAGGCCATGGACTGGTACTGGTCCATGGCCTGTTAAGAACTGGGTCGCACAGCAGGAAGTGAGTAGCAGGCAGGTGAGTGAAGCCTCATCCGCATTTTACAGCTGCCCCTCATCACTCGCATTACTGCTTAAGCTCCACCTCCTGTCTGATCAGAGGCAGCATTAGATTCTCATAGGAGCAGGAACCCTATTGTGAACTACCCATGCACATCCCCCCCACCCTCCCAGAGAAAAATTGTCTTCCAGGAAACCAGTCCCTTGGGCCCAGAAGGTTGGGGACCACTGACCAACATAACTGAGTATTCATTACTTAGGCCATTTCTTAGGGTTGTATATGCAGCTACCAAACTTGAAGAATGAGGTAACATTTCCCTCTAGAACAAAGAGCAAGTAAGCTTACTGATGATAAAACAGAGGTTTCTTCAAACTCAGTGTTCCTCAGCTGTAACACAAACCTACTGTACACAAAGCATTCATTTGGGTCCCTTTGCACTGACCACATGGGACATAGACACAAGGGGAAAATAATGTATATATGGTGATTCTCATGCTGCTTCCTGTGCACTCAATAATTAAGTCCTTTATCTCTGATCCAGAAAACCCATGTCTTCTGCCAATACGCATGAAACAGCAAAAGATTAAATAATTGGGAAGCTGGGATGGCTCAGTGGGTTAGGCGCTCACTTTGCAGCTGCTGGGACCAAGGATCGAATCCTGGCCCTGGCCCGTGCGGAACCATATGCTGAGCTTGGGAGTGCACCCAGTTCGGTTCTCACCGGGGCGGGACCCCGGCCCAGTTCCTGCCCTGTGCAGCCCCGCCCACGTGTGGAATGAAACTATGTGGAAAAACCAATGATGTGCAACTATAGAGACTGTTCTGGGCCCTCCCCCTTCTCTCTGTCTCTGACTCTGTATCTCTCTCTGTCAAAAACAATACATAAATCTTTTAAAAAAATAGTAATAATTATTACCTTGTAAGTAGGACAAAAATATAATCTCAGCCTGTACAGTAGCAAGGGTCTACTATATGAATGAAGTCACCATTCATTAAGAGATACTATAGAGAAAGCAGTTTTATATTCTGTTTTTGTCTGACAGGAAGAGGAGAGATTTAGGAATAATGATGGCAATCTTCTGATGGCAATATATACTCTGGAAATTTATCACAAATTAAATCCAAATGAAGTTTAATATGCCTTTAATCAGCTTTAGAGTATGAAGAGCAACCAGTTGTAGCCATGAGTTCAATAAAGCCTTCCATTAAATGACCCTCATTTTTAAAATTCTAAATGAATGTATCACTGTGCAAATAAGTTCAGATGAAACAAGTGTTGACAAAATGAGATAATTTAAAACACACATTTGAAATCCCTGACAACAGTGGAAGTAAAAACATGTTACTAAAAAAAGAAAAATGGGTTTAAATGAAAGTATAAGATATAAACAACAAGTAAATTAGAAGGGAAGATAAATGAAAGAATGGCTGAAGATGCTTAAGAGACTAATGGAATACAGAGGAATGACATACCATAGCAAGTAGAAAACAATAACAAAGAATACATGTAGAGAAGAACTGTTCTTTAAGACCAGAAAAGAGACAGAGGAAGATCAAAGTGACCTACAAATAACCATTGACCTGAGGATCAAAATTGGATAACGCTCCAGTGAAGACACAAAGAAAACTATAACGCTCTCCCAGAGGCTTATCCATTTGGCCTAGTTCCACTCAACAACTACTGGTATCAATAGAATCTCTCTCTCTGGCCATGTGCTTGTACCTAATAACATTTGTCCTTCTACCTGATCACTGGTCAGTCAAATAATCCCTATCTCTTGTGAAGATCTGCTCCTTCTTATAGTAATACTTTACACAAAAGTCTCTTTATTTGCCCTTTCCTCACTTTTTTCCCTTTTCCTAGCTAAGCTGGTTTTCTATTTAAATTCTACCCATTTTTCAATGTCCAGGTAAAATGTTGCTTTCTCTATAAAGCTATCACTAGCAATTTCAACTTGAAAAAAGCTTTCTCTCTTCTAAGAAAACTGTAATTGCTAATTATACTCTGTCAGGGACATCTTATAACTTACTCTCTCAGATTTTAACTGGTATTTAATTTCTTAGTATATTTTATGTCTTGTCTCTATAGTAAGTTTAATAAAATCCTCAAAAGAGGATCTGTACTCTTCTACACATTATGTACTACTGCTCAATATTTTATCTCTTGTATCCTATGGTCTAATCTGTAGGCTTGGACCCTTCACGGTTCACCTCCTCTTCACCATCTATATGAACGTGGATTCTGGACACTGCCTCTCACTTTACTTCCCTGGTATGGTTTGTTCTATTGTCATTAGGCAGTAGAAAGGGTCTGAGTGACTATGTCCCAATCATGGTTAAGAGTAATGATATAAGTTGATATGTCTCCTCAAAGAAGATATGTTGAACTCTTAAGTCATTAGAGAAGGCCCTAGTCCAAGAATGACTGATGTCCTTATAAAAAGATATTTGGACACAGAGATATGCACATAAGGAATACCATGTGAAGAGAAACAGGAAGCCTGCCATCAGAGACATACATATACAAGTCAAGGAACAACAAAGATTGCCAGCAAATCACCAGAAACAAGGAAAAAGGCATGAAACAAAGTCTCCCATCAGAGTCCTCAGAATGATCAACCCTGCTGACACCTTGATTTCAACTTTTGGCCTCCAAATCTGTAAGAAAATAAACTTCTATTGTTTAAGCCACCCAGTTTGTGGTACCTTGTTATGGCAGCCCTAGGAAACCAATACATGCAAGTGTAGAATACATAAAAGAATCGGATAAACATTGAGTGATATTTTATAAACATAAAAATAAAAATGTCCCTACAGAGATATATTCTTGATCATTCAAACGTGTTATATTCCACCCTATGACTGAATAAAGTTAAAATTCTCAAGTGATTCCGTCAAATGAGTAAGTTTAATAATCCTGGTAGTATTTAGTAAGGGTAAATTTGAAATGCACTTAAACCTCTAAACTTTTTTGAACCCAAATGTTGGTTTAGGCACTCCCACAAAATGAGAGCAGGAGACTGAAAACAGTTAAAAGCTTATGACAATGAATTTCAAAATTTTTAATGTGTGTATATATTCTTTGACCAATCCTTGTATTTTCACTTCACAAATTCTACTTATGCAGTGTTTCATAGCTTTTCTAAAAACCAAGAAACGTTAACTCCTAAACTTTGTTTCTAATAGGAAGAAAATAATATATATCACATTTAATAGGTGGTATTTGAAGTGTTCTTCCCTGATCTCTCACTAACCAACTCTGTAACCTTAGGCAAGTTACTTAATACTTTATCCTCATTTATAAAATATCTCTAAAATATCTTTTTTATGAGCTGGTAATGTGCCAGTAGAGTATTATTTCTGCCAGATTCTGTATAACTCACATAAATAGAAAAGAGAGAAAAGTACCTACCGTATTTTCCGGCGTATAAGACGACCGGGCGTATAAGACGACCCCCTAATTTCACAGTTAAAACATAGGTTTAGGCCTATATTCACTGTATAAGACTACAGCTTCGGGTAGTCTTATACAGCGAATATAGGCCTAAACCTATGTTTTAACTGTAAAATTAGGGGGTCGTCTTATACGCCGGAAAATACGGTATGTATTTTGAGGACAGAATAAAAGAATCTAAGTAAAGCACCATGGGGAAGCCAGGATGGCTCAGGGGGTTAAGCACTCACTTTGAAGCCCCGGGAACCAAGGATCGAATCCTGGCCCAGGCCCGTGTGGACCCATATGCTGAACTGAGGTGTGCTTCCCATGGAGGAGGCCCCCAGTTCGGTTCTCAGCCCCTGGTTCAGACCCTGGCTCGAGGGGCCATGCCTCCTGTGTGGAGTCCCCCAGCCCAGTTCCTGCCCTGTGCGGCCCCCTGCCCACCTGTGTGGAACAAAACCATGAATACTGATGATGTACAATTATGGAGACTGCTCTGGGCCCTCCCCCTTCTCTCTGTCTGTCTCTGTCTCTCTCTCAGATTATGTCAAAAAATAAAATAAATCTTTAAAAAAAAAGAAAGAATAGAAAGTACAAGCACATCTAAACAAACTGCTAGAAAAGTATGCTGTTCCTAGGAGTCCTTCCTGAGATACACACCTAAAAATCTCTTCCACAAACAGGTACTGCTTATATTTTCACATTCTAATTAAATAAATAAAAATTTTATTTTTTTTTAAGTTGCAGAGCAGTATATAGTGAAATTCCACTTACATTTTGAACACCTAAAAGAATATAGGTCAGTTATTTAAAGTGAGTTATTTCTGGGGAATGAAACTAGGAAAAGTGTAAACTTTCACTTTTTTCTTTACCTCTGGGTACTCTGACTTTTTATAATGAGAACATAGTATTATGATTTTAAAATATAGTACATACTTTTAAAAAATGAAGTTATTAGAAACACTGGGCCACAGTTTTCCCATAATTACTAGAAATATTTGAGACAATTAAATTCTACCATTAAATTTACATGTATACAAAGATTTTAGGCTTGAATTTTAGATTTATTTTTATTGTTTTTGACAGAGAGAGAGAGAGATACAGAGACAGAGACAGAGAGAAGGGAAGGGCCCAGAACAGTCTCCATAGTTGTACATCATTGGTTTTTCCACATAGTTTCATTCCACAGGTGGGCACAGGGCTGCACAGGGCAGGAAATGGGCCAGGGTCTCACCCTGGTGAGAACTGAACTGGGGGCACTCCCCAGTTCAGCATATGGGTCCACTCGGGCCGGGACTGGGATTCGATCCTCAGTCCCCAGGGCTGCAAAGTGAGCACTTAACCCACTGAGCCATCCGGCTTTCCCTAGGCTTGAATTTTAAAAACCCTTAAAAACTATTCATGTGAGTTATACAGGGTCAGGCAGAAGTAACACTCTACTGGCACATTACCAGCTCATAAAAAAGGGGCATTACTTCTGCTAGACCCCTATATATAATGAAAAATTTTATAGTTCAATACTTTATTAGTATTTATTTCTGCATTTCAGAAAAATGAAGCTTTTGGCACTAGGTCAGAAAATGAAAGAAAAAAAAAGGCCTATGAGCCGAATGCTTATTTTTATAAACGAACACAGCTCCACACACCTGTTATTGTCTACAGCTGCTCACAAAAGGTTACAATAGCAGAGATGGGTATCAATGACACTACTATATGGCCACAAGCCTAAATTTTTTATCAATTGGTTCTAACTTATAAATAGCCTGTCAAAAAAGATTTGTGCTTTCACTTTAGAATTAAATATTTGAATCAGGATAATCAAGAGAGATATTGGGATTGAAATATCTGGACATCTCAATATCTGGGAATTGAAATATCTGGACATTTTAAAATTATAATTTACTTTATTAAAAAAAACCTTATATATTGACATAAGTTAGAAATATAGGGAAAGCCGGGATGGCTCAGCGGGTTAAGCGCTCTTTTTAAAGCCCGGAGGACCAAGGATCGAATCCCGGCTCCGGCCCAGGCAGACCCACATGCTGAACTGGGGAGTTCTCACATTTCAGTTCTCTCTCTGTCTCTGTATCTCTCCCTTTTTCTGTCAAAAATAAAATAAAGGGGAAAGCCGGGACGGCTCAGCGGGTTGAGCGCTCGCTTTGAGGCCATGAGGACCGAGGATCGAATCCCGGCTCCGGCCCAGGCAGGACCCACGTGCTGAACTGGGGAGTTCCCACAGTTCGGTTCTCTAACTGTCTCTGTCTCTGTCTCTCT
>PVKE010020801.1:6637-27237 GCA_004027555.1 Craseonycteris thonglongyai
CCCTCCCCCTCCCTCTGCCTCTCCCTCTCCTTCCCTTTCCCTCTCCCTCTCCTTTCCTTTCCCTCTCCCTCTCCTTCCCCTTCCCTCTCCCTCTCCTTCCCCCTCCTTCTCCCTCTCCCTCTCCTCCCTCTGCCTCTCACTCTCCCTCCCCTTCCCTCTCCCTTACAAGTGTGCTCACCTTGGTCTTTCGTCTTAGTCATCCAGATGACATGGCAGTCTCTGAGAAGTCTTCTAAGAAGGCAAGCCCCCACACACAAGCACTTATCACTCCTCTGCTGGCTTCATGTTTGTTGACATTCCACTGGCCAAAGCAAGTCACATGGTCAAGCCCAGAATCAATGTGATGGGAGCAGGAAACTGTATGGCTGCTTAGGGGAGTAATTCATTGGGGAATATTACTATCCATGTAAAACACATGTTAAGAGATTAAAACACACACACAAACAGTAAAGGGAGACACCAAAAGGAAAGCTTGAAGAAAACTCATGAAGATCCATCTGAAAGGAAAAATAAGACATTAAGGGAAAAGAGTTCCTAGAAGGGATGGGAGGAAGGGGCAGCCATGTCAAATGTCATAGAACACGTCAGGAAGGAATGAAACTGTTCACCAAGTGTGGTCTTGTTAACCTTTTCTGTTTCAAGTGTTGAAGGTAAAAGCTAGATTTCAGGGAGATGAGAAAGTTAATGGGACTTAAGGAAGTATAAATAGTGGAATAGTGGTATAGACTTCAGACTCTAATTAGACTTTTGGTTATGAAATGAAAACAGATGGATAGTGTCTAGAGAAGAACTCATATTAAAGAGAGAGTAGTAGTTTTTTGAGGGTTTGTTTGTTTGTTTGTTTGTTTTGGTAAATGTCAGGGTGATAAGTATTCCTTTAGAATAAGAGCCAGGTTAGGTTACAGAGAGATGGCAGAAAGTTAAGCAAATTAACTTATGTAGCTTCTATTTTTCTTATTAATTCAGGGGTTAATCGTCTACTGAAATTGAGGTGTTCATGGATAGTCAAGAGACTTGAAGAAAGTGTTCAAGTTTGGGGATCATCCATATGCGGAAGAAGTTAAGCCACAAACAGAAAGTAAAGGGCTCTTGTGTTGAATCTCCTTCAGTCCTGAGCAGAGACTGTGGCAGCTCCAAATTGCTATGCAGCTTCCTTTCTGTCTGTCTGTCCTTCCTTCCTTCCTTTTTTTTTGAAAGGTTAAGCAGTGAAGTTTATTGAAAGGAAAGAGAAAGCTCTCTAATGAGAGGGGACACCAAAAGTAGAATGCCCATTATGGAACTTTCTTAAGTGGTGTTCACCCCTGGGGAAAAGGAGAACCGTTGGTGAATGACCAGATTCGCCCAGGGGAGTCGTTGTCTTCTGTGGACACCCTGAAGGATCATTGGCCACATTGCTGGGGTCCCCGGGGGACCAGGCAAGTTCAGCAAGTGTTGTGTCAGGAGCCATGAAGTAGCCACAGTCATGGGTCCTTTCTTTAAATGGAAGACATTAGTTGCATAGGACAATAATATAAAATATAGAGATTTCTGGACATCTCAACTCTTTTTCTTTGGGAAAAAAAAACATGTTAGCAACTACAAAGCAATAACTACGCATGTCTCTTCTTTCTCCGATTCCATTGAGCCCCTGGGTGACGTGTGACTCCTTCTGTTGGCTTCCAGTGTTAATCAGGCCAAGGCCCATGGTGCTGGTGCTGTTCTGGTGACCTCAGTAGTGCCAATGCCATGCAGTGTGACATCATATGAATTCTAGGCTAAGCAATGCCAAACTCAGGCTTGTACTTTGATATGTAAAATGAAAATAGGTCACAATCTAAGGTTGCCTACCTCCACATCTTGTGTGTCAGCTCTCATGATACTCCTACATTTAACTCTGGGTTAGGTATTTGCCAATAAGTGCTGCTAGCTCATCGTACTCCAGTCCTCTTCCTCCTTGGTCAAGAGATTCACAGTAGATACCAGGTTTGGTATTTTGCAGATCATAGACATACAACCCACTCATAGAGATGAGGAACCGGAGGCTTGCGAGCCTGCCCTGCTGTGAATGACGGAGAGAGGATTCAAACACCGGTCTTCTGAACCCCGGCCAGTGCTGGTCCCAACCAGAAATCTAACAACTGCCAAAAGCCTCCTTGCCTTTCTTATGACCCACTGTGAACCCGACTCCTCTACGTCCAGTTGTTTCCAGTGCTCTGCTCGAAAGGGGAAAGCATCAAATTGGACAACTCTGCCCCCCACTTTTCACAAGACCTCACCTTCGCTGTAGCTCTGGATAAGACTGGCGGGAGAACTGTACGGCCCGTTATGGTGAGCCCCTTGCTCCTGGTTGGAAAACGGCTCCACGTTGACGTGTGCTGTCACCGGGACCCGCGGATTCGGTTCTGCACCCAGGGTCGTGGGAGGTTGTTTCAGTGCCAGCACCTAGTACAGGACCTGTCACGTGCCACATGCTTGGGGACTGGGTGCTGGGACGACTGGATACAGAAAGGCAACCACGATGTCTCAGAAGTGCTCTGTGTGCTTCCGTCTGAACAGAGAAATGTTCTGAATGTTCTCTTAATTTGTATTTTAACATAGGTAACTTCCATCCCACTAGTTACTCTTCCATATACTTATACTGTGCTTATAACAGGATCAAGCGGCTGTACCGGGGCTTTTCGTTGAGAAGGCTAGCACGAGTTCATATTGCCTCATCTCCTGAGCTCTTCTCTGCGTCCCCCTGCAGGGAGCGCTGCTGCTCACTGCAGAAGCCACTGGCCCAGAGCCGTCACCACCTGCTGTCGGTCCTGTTCCCATCCTCACCGTGCTGGTGAGAGGCCCTCACAAGCCCTGGCCCTGAGTCACTCCTTAGTCACCTGGGTCTAAAGTCGTTGAAGTACGAATTCACGCGTGTTGTGTATAGCCTATTCATTTATTATCTCTCCCAGGAAAAGAAAACGTAACATGACCATTCCTGTCGCTCCAGAGTAAGCTAGTCCATGTGGTGAGCTCAGAGATGCCACAGACCACGGCAAGGGAGCAAGAATGACTGAATTTTGGCAAACAATACCATATTCTACTTCTTTTTTTTTTGAAGATGTATTTCATTGTTTGAGAGAAGGAGAGAGAGACAGAAAGAGAGAGAAAGGGAGACGATGGGGAGGGCCCAGAGCAGTCTCCATAGTTGTACATTATTAGTTGTGATATGGTTTCATTCCACACAGGTGGATGTGAGGCCACACAGGGTAGGAACCAAACCCGGGGCCTCCCGCATGGGAGCCATCCCAGTGGTTTCTAGTTGTGCCCAGTTCAGCATATGGGTTTGCACGGGCCAGGGCCAGGATTCTACCCCTGGACCTCACAGTTGCAAGGCAAGCACTCAACCCGTTGAGCAATCCGGCCTCCCTAACAATACCACATTCTATAGTGTATATGCTGCATTTCCCTCGTGCCTTTTTAAATGATAAAATGCTTCTTTGTGATAAAATATACATAATATAAAATATATCATTTAAACAATTTTTAAGTGTACAAGTCTGTAGTATTAAGTACATTTTCATGTTGTAGAGCCATCACGACCATTCATCTCCAGAACTTATTCATCATCTCAAACTGAAACTCTGCATACATTAACCAAACACTCCCCATTTCTCCTTCCACCCTCTCCTAGTAACCTCTATTCTTTCTGTCTCTATCAATTTACCTAATCTAGGTGCCTAAGTGTAATTATATAATATGTGTTCTTTTGTACTTGTTTTATTTCTTTTAGCACAATATTGTCAAGGTTTATCCATGTTGTACAATTGCATGTGTCAGAAGTTCTTTCCTTTTTAAGATTGCATAATATTCCATGATGCATGGGAGCAGAACTGCGGCTGGCTTCCCAGTGCACGGCTGCGCCTCCTCCTCGGGGTGGTCCTCTGTGTCCCGGGGCTTGGCTCTAGATGTGGGACCTGGACTCCCTCAGCCCCTTTCTTCAGGAGCTGAAACGTAGTACGCGTCAAGATCAGTCCTTTCCAAACATACCGTAGACAATACCCCAAGCATATTTCAATGTGGGAGACTTAAGTGACAGTCAGATGTGGTTGACCAGATAATGCTATAAGATGTTCCCAAGTCACTGCTAAAATACGAAATAGAAGTACTTACTACTTGACTATTTACTGATAAAAGGGGATAATCACTAATTTATTCAGCTTTTCCTATGTGGAAGGTGCTATCTTCTGGATTGGTGGGGGAATATACTAAATGTAGACAAATTCCCTCTAGTGCCCTCAGAGAGAATAAATTTAATCAGAGAGATATGGACTATGATGGCATAACAAAGTAGGACCTAGGGCAGGGATGGTGAACCTTTTGGTGATTGAGTGCCAAAGTTTATGAAATAAGAGTATACTTGCTCGACTCGCGTGCCAACCCATCGAGTGAGATAGAGGTATCGATTATTTTTATGTCTATAAGAGGCATAGGATGATTTTATAACAAAAAACAATAATTCCGTGTGCCGAAATAATTGCTCCGCATGCCACTTTGGGCACGCGTGCCACAGGTTCGCCACCCCTGACCTAGGGGCTAATATAAAAATTCCAACCAAAAGGATTAGCCAGTTACTGAGCTTTGTAGTCGTATCTCAGCCTCCTGGAGGCCGGCGTGCGAGGAAAACTGTACATGTGTAGCTTTTCCTGTGGACTGAAGGATTGCACACCCATTCATTGAGTACCAGTTCTTTGTGTCTAATTTTGTAAGGAAGTGTCACGCGGGCATCCACGTTGCTGTGAGCCGTGGCCCTGAGCGGGATCAGTGTAGGCCAGGATGGTGTTCAAGGGCGTCTTGGTTGGAGGTTGTCTGGGAAACAGATGTTCACCGGTCTGCCTTACGAAGGTCCTGGAAGAGTGGATGCATGTACAGCATGTCTCCTAGAGAATTCGCTCTAAAAATTCCTCCCTCAACCGGGGGTTCTTTGTGTTGTTTTGTGTTTGTGTGTTTGGCTTTTCATGAGAGCCAGAGAGCAGGTGAGATGAGGGCAGAGCCCAGGAGGCTGGCATTCTCTATGTCTGCTCAATGGCTGGCCACAAGCTTTAGGACCAGAAAAGCATGTGGGTGTGAATATCCTATTAGGAAAGTTGGGAGAGCCAGTAAACTGTTTGGCAAGTTTCCCTAGTGTGGGACACCAGGTGTCCCTTGAGACAAGTTTCCTTCAGAGAGAAGCTTTGCCTTATTCCAGAACTATGATAATTACTCATTTGAATCTCCAATATTCAACATTAAAAAAGGGTGTCTGTCTGGGGAAGCTGGGATGGCTCAGTGGGTTAAGCGCTTGCTTTGCAGCCCTGGAGCCCGAGGATCGAATCCCGGCCCCGGCCCAGGCGGACCCACATGCTGAACTGGGGTGTGCCCCCAGTTGGGTTCTTGCCGGGGCCTGTGTGGGAGGCTCCCAGCCCAGTTCCTGCCCTCCGCAGCCCTGTGCCCACCTGTGGAGTGAAACTATATGGAAAACTAATGCTGTCAACTATGGAGACTGCTCTGGGCCCTCCCCCTTCTGTCTGTCTGTCTCTCTCTCAAAAAACAATAAAAATAAATCTTTAAAAAAAGGATGTCTGCTATGACATTGCTCTAACCATTGTCAAGCCAACTGCTGAGCAAGGTGAACTGTGTGGGGTACACTGAAAATGTAGGTTGTGTTGGGAGTACTGCAGGTTGTTTCGGCTGTATCCCGTAAGTAACGGGGCGCCCTTGATGATTTGTGGGTAGGAAATACATAATAAGGAGCACAGGATGTATAAGTGTTTAATCCAGTGGCAATTTATGGAGTGAAATTGAGAGAAAAATGGCAGAAGCGGGGAGGGTACTGTAATACTTTCAAAGCCTGGATAGGGTGACGGGTATGAGAATCCCTGTTGACACACTGTAGAGATAACTGGCACGTCTTCAAGATTGAATGTGAGAGCTGAGGAAAAGTGAACAACAGCTCAGACCTGGAGCCCACATGATGTAAAAAGACAACAGAAATGGCAGAAACAGAGAAGGTGTCAGGAGGAAAAGCCAGCATGGGGGAGATACATTTGTTTTTTGTTTATGATTTGTGTTTTTGTTGTTGTTTTTTTAAGATTTATTTTATTGTTTTTGACAGAGAGAGACAGAGAGAAGGGAGAGGGCCCAGAGCAATGTCCATAGTTGTACGTCATCAGTTTTCGACATGGTTTCATATCACACGGGTGGGCAGGGGCTGCGCAGGGCAGGAACCAGGCTGGGGGCCTCCTGCATGGGAGGCACACCCCCCTCGAGCCAGGGGCCAAACCTGGGGCAAAAATGGAACTGGGGGCCTCCTGCATGAGAAGCATACCCCAGTTCAGCATGTGGGTCCACTCAGGCCAGGGCTAGGACTCGATCCTTGGTCCCCAGGGCTGCAAAGCAAGCACTTAACCCACTGAGCTATCCCAGCTTCCCCATCAATTTGTTTTTATACATGTTGTTTCTGAGATGATGACAGAATATCCAAGGGAAATGATCTACAAGTTTGCTGAAGATGAAAGAATGAAGCTGAATACAGACTTAGAAGCCATCAATAAGCAAGATTCCTGATGAAAGTAAATCATTTATTTCTCCTTTGAAATCATCTTACCAAAAAAACAAACTTGAATCAGGTCACACCTCTAGATAAATCTACAGTTCACTGGTAATTTGGGAAGGGGTGTGGGGGGACAAATGTGTTAAACAACACCATGGTGATGTGATCATCAAAATCCAGAATGTGGGACATTATACAGGACAGTGAGTTTGCTTTCTACAAATAAATTGCAAGGGGAAAAAAGGGAGGGAAAGAGAATCTAAGATTAAAAGAGATTTAAAGAGCTACATCAACCAAGTACTATCGGGGGTCTTTTTTGGCTCCTGATCTGAACAAACCAACTCTTTAAAAAATTATGAGACAACTGAAGAAAATTTGATCTAATCGGTTATTTGCTGATATTAAGAGATTTTTTTTTTTTTAGACCTATTAATGGTTTTGGGGTTAAGGCTCTTTTTAAAAGAGGCCCTATATTTTTGAAATATGTGCTGGAATGTTTACAGATGAACTGATGGGACTTTTGAGATCTGCTTTAAAATAATCCAGTGAGGAGTGATGGGTACAGATGAAGCGAGAGTGGCCAGGAATGGACGGTGGCTGGGCTTGTGTTCCGGGCCCTGGGGGATGGAGGGGGTCATTACACAATTCTATGTTTGTGTATGCTTAAAATGTTATATAATAAATAGGGAATCAGAAATAAATAAAGTTCAACCTCCCCATGAAAGCCAAATATTTCCTTGTGAAAGTAAATGTCTACAGACAGGTGAGCAGATAGCCACAGACAGAATCTTGGGAAAGTCTCGTTTAAGGTGAAATAAGGAACAACGGGTGAAGTCGAAGCAATATGCTCTACTGGCAAAAAAATATGGCTTTGGAACTCAACAAACGTAGCTTGTTAATTCTTACCAGCTTTGTCATCTTGAGCACACTGTTTCCGCCTGTAAGCCTACAAGCCTTGGTTCCTTATCTGTTAAATAAAGATAATAATTGCATCTGCCTCATAGAGTTATACAAGGGTTCAATGAAACAATACATATAAAGCACCCTATATTCTGCGTGACACAAAATAAATGCTTGACATTAGCTATTTGCTTTGTTGATTTATTATTATCAGAGTGTTTATAAAAGGTAAGAAAAGAACCAGAATGTGCAGTGTGATAGAAGGCAAGATAGAAGGCATTTTTGATGAAAGGACAATGACAATGGTGCCATATTGTAAGCAAGGAATCAGATGCCTTCATCAGATTTGGTGCGTGGGAGGTCCCTGAGCACATCAGCACGTACGTCTTGTAAAGTTGTGGCGAGTACAACCTGATGACAAGGAATTGAGCGAGGATGGTGGTGAAGCAATGGGGGCAGGGGGTGCAGTGTATTTCCTTATTTGGTTATAAAAGAAAGAAAGGGGATAGAGCAGCAAAGACAAGGCACCCTTTCTCACCAGTTTGCAGGAAGAGAGGAAGGCGCCTACTGGGAGGGAGCGATAGAGAATGCCAAGGCAGGCGCTGAGTGTCCTCTGCTAAGGAAGAGAGAGGTAGGCAGGCTCTGTGGTGAGGTAAGCGGTTGGGGGAAGCTGATTTACGGTGGCAGAGATTTGGAGAACAAAAACAGGATAAAGCCACAAGAGGAATCAGGGTTTCCGAGGAGACTAGAAGAGATTGGGAAGAAGGAAAAATAGTGGAAGGAAAAGAAAAAGATAAGGTGGCGAGGGAGCACAGAGAAATGTGGGAACAACAGTAACAGAGAGAACAGGGGAGTAGAGGGCAGGACATCTGCGCTAGTGGCTGAGGATGATGAGGCTGGTTATAAGCAAGAGCAGGTCGGGATCAAGCAGGTGGCACCTGCACTCGGTCCCCCTGCAGAGATTGTTGTGGAGCCTTTGATGATACCTCCCCTTGGGTGAGGACAGAAGGGTAGAGACGGACACCTGGTGCTGAATCTTCGTCCACTAGGCCCACGCGGAATAGAGACCTCCAGCTTCCCAGGGTGGAACCGCAGGTGCCCAATGAAGCCCTATGAACACTCCCCCAGAGAGCCGAGGGGGTCCAGCCAGTGAGAGTCAGGGTTCAGACTAGAAGAGCTAAACCATGAAGTCCTTCCTTTGTTGTCAGTGAGCCTTTGCTCTGCAAAAACCCATCACTTCCACTCCCCCCACCCCATCGCTGAGCCTGATCCTAAGGACAAGGTGAAAGCACTGGTTTCTTACATTACTTGATAACGGCGGGGGGAGGAAACTGGAAATTTAGCGATTTGTTTGGTGCAAAAACTCCTGGGTCTAAATGTCATGACCTTTCAACAAAGGAGACTAAGAGTTGGGAGCCATACATTCGAAATCCAGATTCATCTGTATTATGATGTTGAGGTACAGTGGTCCTGCTTCACCCCCTGAGGTTTCGCTTGCCTACGTGTCAGTTGCCTGCAGTCCCTGGGGTCTGGAAATAGTAAGTGGAAAATTCCAGAAGTAAACAATGCATAAGTTTTAAATTTGGTGCCATTCTGAGTGTCCTGAGGAAATCTCATTCTGTCCTGCTCTTTCCCAGCCCAGACGTGGATCGTCCCTTTGTCCAGCATCTCCACACTGCACACACTGTGCATCACTGAGTGGCCACCGTGGTCAAGGCATTACAATGACCATGGGCACGTCACCCTTATTTTACTGTTTAATGGCCCCACCGCACAAGAGTAGTGATGCTGGCAACCCAGCTACGCCAAAGAGAAGCC
This sequence comes from Craseonycteris thonglongyai, assembly GCA_004027555.1. Taxonomy (NCBI): domain Eukaryota; kingdom Metazoa; phylum Chordata; class Mammalia; order Chiroptera; family Craseonycteridae; genus Craseonycteris; species Craseonycteris thonglongyai. Next base: position 15,903 of record PVKE010020801.1, read on the forward strand.
GAAAAGCGCTGCCTTCACGTGCAAAGGTGGAAGCTCTCAACGTCATAAGAAAAGAAAAAATATCAGGGAAGCCGGGCTGGCTCAGCGGGTTAAGTGCTCGCTTTGCAGCCCTGGGGACCAAGGATCAAATCCCGGCCCCGGCCCGTGTGGACCCATATGCTGAACTAGGATGTGCTTCCCATGCAGAGGCCCCCAGTTCAGTTTTTGCCCCCCAGTTGGGCCCCTGGCTTGAGGGGGGCGTGTCTCCCATGCCGGAGGCCCCCAGCCCAGTTCCCACCCTGCACGGCCCCCACCCACCTGTGTGGAACAAAACCACGTTGAAAAACGGATGATGTACAACTATGGAGCCTGCTCTGGGTCCCCCCCCACCCCCTCTCTGTCTTTCTCTGCCTCTGTCTCTCTCTGTCTCTGTCAAAAACAATTTTTAAAAAATCATACACTGAGGTTGCTAAGCTCCATGGTAAAACAACTGTTCTACCCATGACATTGTGAAGAAGGAAAAAGAAATTCCTGATAGTTTTGTGGTCAGACTGCAAAAGCCATGGCCACAGTGCATGCTATGAGGGGTGTGCGTAGCTGGGATGGAAAAGGCATCCTGTCCTCCATGAGCTCCTACAGAAAACAGAGAATAATGTCTACATGCACTTAGTTGTACTGGAGACTTAAACACTTTCAAAGAAAAATACTCTAGTATGTCAATAGGTCCAGAAAAATGACCTCTTAGTGAATATCAATTGTGCAATTTCTTTATCATTACTTAGGCTCTAATTAGCACTCAGGTTTAATAGAAGATTTGGAAAAAAAAAAAAAGATGGAAAAGGTATTAAATCTGTGGATAGACGAGATGAACAGAAAACATGTTTCAATTGATGGGATGTGTTGCACCAGAAAGCACTGAGCCAATATGAAAACTTGAACAAGGGACCCTCCCACGCCCCCGAAGCAAGCGACATCAGGTCATTTACTGCAAGTGAGGGATACGTACACAGAATCAGGAATTGTAAAAATATGAAAGTTAGGGGAAGCTGGGATGGCTCAGTGGGTTAAGTGCTCATTTTGCAGCCCCTAGGACTGAGGATCGAATCCCAGCCCCAACCCATGTGGACCCATATGCTGAACTGGGTGTGCTTCCCATGCCAGAGGCCCCAGTTCAGTTCCTGCCCTGCACGGCCCCCACCCACCTGTGTGGAACAAAACCATGTCAAAAACTGATGACATATTGCTGTGGAGACTGCTCTGGGCCCTCCTACTTCTCTCTCTCTCTCTCTCTCTCTCTCTCTCTCTCTCTCTCTGTTTCTCTCTCTCTCTCTCTCTCAGTCTCTATCAAAGAAACCATACAGGGGAAGCCGGGATGGCTCAGTGGGTTAAATGCTCACTTTACAGCACCGGGGACCGAGGATCGAATCCTGGACCCAGCCTGTGTGGACCCATATGCTGAACTCTGGGGAGTGCCCCCAGTTCAGCTCTCACCGGGTGAGACCCTGGCCCAGTTCCTACCCTGTTCAGCCCCACACCCACCTGTGGAATGAAACTATGTGGAAAAACCAATGATGTGCAACTATGGAGACTGTTCTGGGCCCTCCCCCTTCTCTCTGTCTCTGTATCTCTCTCTCTCTCTCTCTCTGTCAAAAACAATAAAAATAAATCTTAAAAAAATGTTTTAAAAATATGAAAGTTAGTGGAGATTATAATTGTTGTATTTTATTATTAGCTATCATGTTAAACTTCGGTGTGACCTACCCTACTTTTTGTTCCCTAATATTCGTTGACCCTTTTTTCCCCCTACCAGTAGGATTCTTAGCTGGGCACATGATTGCTCAAGATAAAGACTGTATCTCAGCCTCCTTTGCAGCTAAATGCAGAAATGTCAGATGTGAGCTTCTGAGGAATATCCAGAAAGACAAGTGGTGCAGACTTTCAGCCTTTCTTTATTCCTTCCCCACTTGCTACCTGGTGTTTGAGTCTAACTCCATGTTGGACCACAAAAACAGTGGTCTAATCTGGGGGTGGGAAAGTGAAACTAAAAGAAAATCTACCCCTGAAGATTTGGAGTGAGACACATATCAACCCACTACGAACTATCCTTGACCTTGTATAGAAATGGGATAAAATTTCTATTTTGTTTATGCTAATGTTATTTGTGGACTTTCAGTTACATTCAGTCAAACCTAACTCTAATTGATATACCAATATTAAAATTAACTCATTGGCAACAACAACAACAAAAAGATACTATAAAAAGTGATGACGATATTTATAAGACTATAATAAAATCACAGAAGTGAAATTGTAAGCCACATTTTCCTCTATTAGACCAAACCTATAACAATGTCTTCTTAAAAGTATATTCCGTGACTTATTCGGCCAATTTGACTATGCCAGGCCCTGTTGCAGACAACGAGGACGCCGCAGGCCCTGCCCGCATGAACCTCACCTCTGGGGAAACTGTAATACAGTTACGTGAGCAGGAATAAGCACGGGCCCTGTGGGCACACGCCTTCCCTGTGCAGCCTGCTGGAAGGCAGTGAGTACTTTCTCAGAGGTGAGGTCCTAGCTGAGACCTGAAGGATCGATAGGAATCTGACAAACAAAGAGGAGGAAAGACGCAGCAGGCCAGGCAGTGGGATGTGTTGGTGCAACAGAGGCCGTGTCGCATTTTCAGAGGGCTGCAAGAAAGGCAGTTAAAAATGAGGCTGCTTCATGCAGCACTATGCTGGAACATGACACAACAGTGTGTGTTACATGGCATTATAGAGGCTTAAGTGATATGCAGCGAGGCTTAAAGAGAGCCCGTCTTAAAGAGTGTAAGAGGAAGTCAGCAACAGACTTGTAGCCAAGCACGGAGCAACTTCCCTCTGGGCTTGGTTGGGGTTGCAGACAAGAAGCCAGTGTGCAGTGGTACCAGTGCACACAACTGTGACACTTCCTGAAGGACAGAGCGACCTCGGGGGAGAGGCCCAGGAAACGGGGTCTCCATGAGGTGGGAGCGGAAGAGCAGTGGGGGGAGGATGGAAGTGGTAGGGGTGGGCTGCACATGAATGCACTTCAGAAGTGGGGCAATTCCAGGCGATGGAGCTGAGAACCTGGGACAGCAAGACCCAGGGTGGAACGACCCCTCCACAGTGGTGGCGGCGGGGCTGGGCAGAGAGTTTGGGGTGAGAAGAGATGGGGGATGCAGACAGAGGCCCAGGCCTCCGAGTGTGTATGCTGAGGGGCAACGAGGAACGTTCCCTGGGGAGGGCTCCGGAGGGGGGTCTTGTCACTCAGGGAGAGACTGGTGACCTGTCAGCCTCACATGGCTGCACAGAAACATCCAGGGAACGGCATCAGGCAGCGCCCACGCAACAGGTCTTCAGCCAGGGCTCCCACTGCGGGCTTCTGGGTTGGTTGATTTGTTCAAAATAGTGTGTGTGTGTGGTGAAATATACCTAGTATAATACCACGCTATTTTTAAGTGTAGTTTAGTGACCTCAGTTATACTCACATTGCTGTCTAACTATCACCACTGTTCATCTCAGAATTCTCATCATGCTACACTAAAACTCCGTCCCCATTTAACATAACTGCCCCTCTCCCTCTGCCCCCAGCCCCTGGTAACCTCTGTTCTGCTTTCTGCCTCTATGCATTTGACTATTCTAGGGACCTCATATAAGTGGGATCATGCAATATTTGTCCTTTTGTGCCTGGCTTACTTTTAGTATGTCTTCAAGGTTCATCCAGGCTGTAGCATGAGTTAGAATTTCCTTCCTTTTTAAGGCTGCATTGTGTTCCATTGCGTTGTATACATTGCCTTTTGTTTATTCATTCATCCATGGGTATTTGGGTTGTTTCCACCTTTTGGGAGCTGCCACGTTTTTGTTGTTGTTGTTGTTGTTAAATTTATTGGGGTGACATTGGTTAGTAAAAATTACATAGGCTCCAGGAGTACAGTTCTACATGACATCAGCTGTGTTGCGTTGTGTGCTCACCACCCAGAGTCAGTTCTCCTTCCATCACCACATATTTGATGCCCCCTCAGCACTTACCCTCAGGCAACCACTAAACTATTGACTGTGTCCATAAGTTTTCGTGTCTTTGTTGCTTTCAGCTTTATATTCCACATATGAGTAAAGTCATGTAGTTCTTAGCTTTTTCTGTCTGGCTTGTTTCACTTAGCATGATGAGCTTATCCATGTTGTCACAAATGACTGTATTTCATCTTTTCTTATTGCTGAGTAGTATTCCGTTGTGTGAATGTACCACATCTTCTTTATCCAGTCATCTATCAAAGGACACTTTGGTTGTTTGCATGACTTCTGCCGCACTTTTTACCTCCCATGGTAGAGGCTTATTTAGGGTAAAATGCGTTAGGAGAAAACTTAGCAGGGAAAGGGAGAAACCCTTTTTAACACACAGAACAGGAATATAATCCACTCTCCTTTAACAAATGTGGAAATCAAAGTCTGTAGAAGGTCCAAACAACTTAAAGTCATAGCGAACTCAAGTCTGACCTTCAGACTGGTTTTTCTTCTAGTTCCACGTTAACCACCAAGCTCGTCTGCATTCAGCTGGATTCCACAGCAGCCGGGAACTTGGGTAGAGCAGGATCAACAGGACCCAGGAGCCCGAGAGCAGGGCCTGGCATCCCCAAGCATGAGGCCACCCCAGCACAGAAAGGGAGCTGGACACACTGCCCCCTCTGGGTCCCACCTCACTGTGTTATCGGTCCTTCCTTTTTACATTTGCTGTTCACATTCCCTTCTCTAAGAGGTGCTTCCTGCTTCCTTTGTTTTTTTTTTTATATATATATAATTATTTATTTTTTTATTTTTGACAGGGGGAGAGAGAGCGAGAGAGAGAGAGAGAGAGAGAGAGATATACAGAGACAGAGAGAGAACTGAACTGGGGGAGCTCCCAGTTCAGCATATGGTTCTGCACGGGCCAGGGCCGGGATTTGATCCCCGGTCCCCGGCGCTGCAAAGTGAGCGCTTAACCCACTGAGCCATCCCGGCTTCCCCGCTGCTTCCTTTCTTGGTCTCCGCAGTATAAGAACAATTTCTGCTGAGCAGAAAAAGATTATGTAGGTGTTTGTTAGCTTAAAGTGCCATCTACACCTCTCCCAGAGAGATTTATATTTTAACGAACAACTTCAGAAAATGAAGTTTTAGGATCCAAAAGCATGGGACTCTTAACAGTACAATGGTGAGGGTGATGCATTCAGGCAGGGGTCACTTCCTCTGATGGCCGCTGGGGCTTCATGCAAAGCTGCAGGGTGGAGCAGCTGGGGCACTGCCCACCCAGCCATCCTCCCTTCACCAAGAACGTAGGCACACTCAAAAATATGGGAGGGCTGGTTTTTTGTTTTGTTCTTTTCCTTTCGCAGAACTCGATTTTAGCTTCCATGAGAGAAAATGCATGTATATTTATTTTACCATGCATACAGTATGCACTATAGCTTTCTGCATATTATAATTTCTCAGTCAAATCTGGGAGGATGACTAATCGCTGCCCAAATATTTCAAAGTTCGGTGAAGAAATCAAGGATAATATAAGTGCTTCTGTTGCTACTTTATCCTTCAGCACTATCATGCATCAATAATAGCAAATAATACTGTCTTTGAAGAATATCTTCCTCTTTCAACTTTTGACAGTGGGCTCTGAATAAGATATACTTCATTAAATATTTGCCTTGTTTTTCTTTATCCATTTTTATTAGTTTCTCCCTCATCTCTCTCACACACACACAACACACACACACATATACACACACATACACACCAATATCACCCAGCTTTATATGTACAGCTTAACAAAATCTAGAGTGTAACAGAATCTTCTATACCCTTACTACAATAATCATTTTTTATATAGAGTGCCCCGGTTGTTTTTAATATCAGCTATTGCCCATAAAAAATGCAAGTGTACCTGATTCCCCCTTTAGGAAATCAGTTTATGAAAAAAAAAAAATATATATACACACACACACACAACACACACACATATACACACACATACACACATCCTGGGGGGGGGGGTGCCAAAAAATGCATATACATTTTAAGATACGTTATCTATGTATTACTTTTCGAAGTTGAATTGAATTATGGTAGCAATGTGTAGTATGACATTTGCTCAAAATGTGGCATTAATCAAATGAATGCTAGCGTCACCATGCAACAGGTGGGACAAAGAAAATGGAAGAAACACGGTTGTCTTTCAAAGAGCCCAAGACCATTTTGAAGTGGTATTTGAAATTCGAGAACTCTGTATAGGTACAATGTCAATGGAGGTGTGAGTGTGCAACAGAAGTTCCCACATGTCTAACAATTGCACGCATTCGTGATAAGTTTGAGACGCATGGTAAATTGAATTGGCATGTATAGTAATACAAGTGGACACTTTGGTCAACGTTGCTCAAGCAGTAGTTTGCTGTAATCAGGAGTGTCTGGATGCTGGTGGTAACCACTGTCATCACCTCTTGTAATTGCAGAAGTTAAACTTGTATTCATCTTTTGTTATTGGTATATATTGAATATTACAATCTTCATAGTTTTTTCCTTTCTTAAAAAATGTATACATTTTTTGGCACCATCTGTATGTATATGTGAGTGTGTGTGTACAATATATGTGAATATGAGGGTGTATAATATATGTGAATATGTAAACATGAAAACCAAATGTCTCCAAGACCAAATCAGGATGTGTGAACAGTCCTGGTACCTATAATACCATTTGTCCACTTTTTAAAATGTTGACAGTACCCGTTATCTTCATTTGATCCTCACTCACAGTAGCACTGTGGCAAATCATTGCACAGTTTCTAAAAGTGGAAACTAAGTCTCCAACATACCTTGCAGAAAGTACTTAGACCTGAGTCTTTTCACTCCAAACCCCAACCTCTTTCCATTACACTCCTGGCCAGTCATCACTATCTGTGTATCTCTATTGGACTGGCAGTTTATTTTCAATGTCCAGTTGACTTGAAACCTCTGTTAAAAGCAACATGTAACAAATGGCCATCTTAGATATCATCTTAAATGTGTGGTTCTTTCAAGCGATCACCTCCTGAGGTCTGACATGCTGAAATAAGGCTGAAATGTATTTCGTGTGGATGTACGCTTACAATTAGCTGTTTTAAAACACGTTTCACTATAAACTTAAAAAAAATCATTTACCGCTCCATAAAGTTTGAAAATAAGATTGTTTTAAAGTTTTAAAAACTGAAAAACAAAGTTTGCTAAAATGTAAGTAAACTCGTAGGACTTTTACCAAATCAGTGTCTAAAATTTTTTCAAAACTCAAAATGGTCCAAACCTTAATACACAAGTCATTTCTCCAGCATTTATTTTCCCTTATTTGTTTATAATAATTTATTTTTTCTTATTTGTTGCTCTTAAATTTGTTTATAATCATTTGGTGTGTCTTGTATACAGATATGCTACATAGTGACAGAATACCTTTCTGTTGAAATTGTAACTAATTATAATGCATATTTTTCTGCTTCAAATATTTTAAGTACATTACTTGCTTTTTAATATAGTTTCACTATTTTTTTTCTTTGCATATTTTACTAAAGAACTAAACTTTCTCTTCCTTCTTTTTAAAACTTTCATTTCTTACTAAATTCCAATCCCTTCCACCAAAGTGTAACAAAGTCAACAGACTAGTTGTACTGTAATGAGAAAACCAACAAGGATCGCCTTCAGAGTCAGGCTGAAGGGAAACAATTTGTAGTAGTTAAGATTTATTCCCCTATCCTCCCCTCTAAATATTACATCTCTCAACAAAGAATTCTTGTTTAACTTTATTGGAAAATGTGTAGCAGGGCGATGTTTAGAAATAGTACAGATCTAAAGGTACATGTTAGTGTTGCTAGCTGTGAGTGTGCACAAGGAGAATGAGAATTTCAATTTGTTACACTGACATCTCATGTAAACAAAAGAAAAATATCAAGAGTATCAGAATTTTAAAAAAGTCAGACTTAGAGCAATTCCTGAACACATTGACGATTGCTATCCTAAAAGTTAATAGTAAACAAGGAACCAGAACTCTGAGATTAATATTCTTTTCTTCCATTCCTTCCCTCAATCATTATTGGAGCATTAATTTCAGCTCAATTTTAAGTTTCAGAGTCTGAATTGTAAATAAACATTTCTGGCCACCTGCATTGAAGAGCCAGCCACTGTTTCAGAATTCCACTTCACAAACCACACACATTATTTCTGATTAAAAAAAAAAAATTATAGTAATTGTGACAAAAACATCATTGGTTTAAGTAAAATAATTATATCGTTTTGTTTTTGTTTGTTTTTTTAATGTGTTATTCTAATAGGAAAGCTTGTAACTAAGACAGGAGAAATTCAACATTGAAAACTACAGCAATAAAAAGCAAATCTGTTAGTAGATACCTAAGGCTACTCGTTATTTTGGTATCCGCTGCCCACTACTGATCTAAAAGAGTTATTGGGCTTCGACCTGTATCGCGGGAACCAATCTGGGAAAGGGAAACAATGGCGAGGAGGATGCAGCCCCTGCTGCAAAGGCAAGGGACGGAACCCTCAGGCAGGATGACGGGCTATGGGTGCACTGTGGGAGTACGGATGCAATGGCGCCCCTATCCTCACTTTGGGTAAATAGGGCAGGGAAGGCAAGACAACCACCTCTGAGGAAAGGCGGAGACCCGGGAATGTTGCAGAAGCTAGAGAGGACTGGGCGCGTTTAGAGAAATTAAAAGCACTTCGGGTTGGGTGGGAGGCAGGGAGGAGTCCCGGGTTGTAAAAGATCCAGCTGGAGACGTAAACGAAAACAGGATTAGGAGGGCCTTATAAAGCAAATTTACGGAGAGAGGACTTTATCCTGAGGGCATTAGAGATCTCCTAAAGATTTAAACCAGAGCAACACAAGCGGCTTTACTTTTTTAAATCTGGTTGCAAGGTCGAGATGGGGGAGGAGCAAAGCCCGAGGCCAGGAGACCCGTGAGCAGGTACCTGCGGTAATCCAGGTGGCAGACCCCGGTGGCCTGCACTGGGGTAGTCAGAGCGTGGCAAGAGCGACAGCCAGACGACCTGCACGGAAGTGAAACGGAGCCTGCGCTTAGTGGCTGAAGAACGGGGTGCGGCCGGGGGCTGGTGACCGCGCTGTAGTGATGCAGTTGCTAAAGTGGGACACACGGACAGATTGGAGTGAAGGTGTGGAGCTGCGTTTAGTACACATCGATTCTAGCACCCAAGTTATTAATAAATATGCCCGCACCCGAGGCCAGGGTGTTCTGGAAGCAGGATGACGCCCTGCAAGTTGAGACCATCCAGGGGTGCACAGAGGTGGCCCAGGACAGCTCCCCAGGGGTCCCCACCCATGGTGTGGGACAGTGCTGTCACTTTTCTTCAAATATACACCGAATCACACAACATGCTGAGAGCTAACTGCTCCACTTTTGCAGGTGGGGAAAACGAGACCTTGATGTTGGGGTTTGTTCATGACTTAGCACCTTACACATGAACTCAATATAACCGATTCCTGACATATATTCTTTCTCAAGTACGTCGTAGATCACAGAAATGGATTTTGTTTTTAAATGTTTTGTTCCTCTTTTCCCCCACCCCTATGAAAACTTTTAAGTGACCAACTTTCGACTTTAATAAATATCACGAGATTAAAAATGTGTAACCACTTTCCGTTAAAAAAACATCGGACAGAGGAATATGTTAGAATATGCCCCTGCCAGTGAAGCACACAACTTCTGCAAGTTCTCTGTGCTGCATAAACAAAGCTTGACAGATTCTGACTTGACGCTTATTAGCTCGGAGAGTCCATCCCGGTTCTCCGACCTCGAGGACGTGCCGACTCGCTTCCCTCCCCGCGCCGCCCTTCCCCCTCCCTCCCACCCCCCGCGGGTCGCACCACCTGCTCCCGCCGGCCTGCCCTCGCCGGTTCTCACGCGCGGCCCGCGCCCCTCCCGCCTCTCAGTCCCGCAGAGCTTCGCAGTCTCGGCCGGCCCGCTCCGCGTCCAGCTCTCCAGACCCTCGGGCGCTCCCGCTTTTCCCCTCCCGCCACCCGGCGCCGCGCCCCCAACGGAGTTCTACGCCCCCACAGCCGCCCCAACGGGACTTGAGAGGCGGTCCCGAACTGGCCAGCGCTGATTGGCTGCTTCCTCAGGGCCCCGCCCCTGTGCACGCGCAGGGGGTGGGGCAGGCCCTGGGCGGGCGCGCGCCGCGCGACCCCGCGGACGGAGCGCCCGTGACCCGCGCGCTGGCCCCGGAGCCCGAGCCCGGGTGTCCGCGACGTGGGGGCAGCCGGCGGCGGGGCGCACCCGGCTCTGGCCTCACATGGTGCTGAAAGGCCCCTCCCGCCCCGGTCGCGCTCCCCAGCCTACGGCCAGCCGGGCGTCTCGAAGGCACTAGCAGCTGCCCAAGGGGCTGTCGTCGCCCGCCCGGTAGCCCGGATGTCGCTGCCCCCCGCGGCGGGACCGCGGACGCGCTTCTCAACCCCGGGAGGAGGCTCGTCTTAAAGGGACAGCGCCGTGTTCGAGCCGGAGGGGGCGGTGCGTCCTGCCCTTGTGCGCGACCCCTGCCCCAAGGGTACGGCGCCGCGAGCCAGCTCCTCCGGGTGGGGCGCCGTTGGAGCGACGTGCGGCCCCGGAATGGCCGCAGATGGCTGCCCGGAGGCCAGGTTTTCCTCCAGCGCACGGTGGCCGGTGGCGCCGCGCGGGGCCGAGGCGCCGGCTCGTGATTGGCCGGAGCTCCGTGAATGCAGGACATTGTCTGGTCGCGGCCGTCTCTGTCCCTGCCCGCCGCCCTCCACAGCTCAAAATGGGTGCGGAGCGAGGGCCCTGGACGCCCGGCCCCTGCCGGCCCGGCGTCCCCTCCATGGTAGCAACACTACTGGTGAAACGTGACTTTTAGGAGATCACGAATTCTGAAAATTGCAGAAAGGTGCTGTTTCAACACATACCACTCTCAACAAGGAAATAAAATCATTGCGTTTGACATAAAAGCTTTCTTTAAGATGAAAAATACTAAGGTAGTCGAAAATGGCCAATTATTATAATATAAAAAAGTATTAGTTTTGTCTTTAAGATTACTTTAATTGGGATCTAAGATAATTCATCCAGATATCATTTAAGAATTTTAAGCAAAAAAATTATATATATATCCACATATATGAAATAAACCTTGATCAAGAAAGTACTGCCTCCCTGGGTCTTAAGTTTCCACGAGTAAAAAGACAACGCTGGACTGGTAGCTTCCTAACTTTACTTCCTTTGTTAAAATAACTGCCACGGATCCTAGAGTTAAAATCCTGATGTGTCCTATGTATTGGATCATATCTCAAAGCCTTGGACTAGATGAGATCTTTT